>WHVE01000499.1:0-99977 GCA_015178995.1 Trichophaea hybrida
ATCAACCGGTGCGAGATGTTCCAGGTACTGAACCGTCATCATTACTTTCCGGCTTTCCCCTGCTAGTTCCATCCCACTCCAATCAAGTCCCAGAGTGGTGATACCAGCCGCTTCATCTCTCAGGCCAAGTTGCTTCTGAAGCCTTGCAGTCATAAAGAAGCTTGTATGCCACAGTCAATCAGTGCTCATACGTGTTCCATTTCGCCTTGTTGATATTCAATTGAAACTTTGTGAATATTGTAAGCTAGGTCTGGATGTGCCGTGCCGCAGAGATACTGGCTTGACACATGGTCCTGCTGGCATTCTAGCACTACACTCGAATTTAAAGATATTCAGTGGGATTGAATCTTGTCAAGAGTTGCCATTAATGCCCATGCACCGAGAATCTCTATTCCCAGCTCTGTTTCATCCATCCTCTCCCGCCGAGCTATGTATCGTGAGAGGTAGACTGGTTTTGTGGATTCTAGGTGTCGAACGATCGCTGTCGTTTGACTTGACAATCACCCTGTGTGCCAGAGTTGGGGTGAAGTTTGTCAGATTGGTGGGCACAAAAGTATTTTGTATATTCATGAGTGCAATGATCGCCGCCACAGCAAAGGCATTTTCCCTTGGCCTTCTGTTTCCCATAGATTTCCGCTCCGACCCATGGTGGAGAAGGTAAGTTGGTTCTTCTTCTATTGTTGGGTCTAGAGCCTGAGCCTGAATCTTCGGGCTTAGTTTGGGTCAGCTCGGAAATGGATGGTTTGAAGTTGAGTTTTTGGTCACCTTTCTGCCAACAAGATGATTCCAGTTGGTTCTATTGCTCTTGATTCGGCTTGGTTTTGACATCTGCCGCTTGGTCAAAAAGTGTATCTAGTGTGTCAAATATACCGCTCTCAGGGGTGATGGGTATAATTGTGAGATGCAATTCCGGCCTTAAGCCTGCCCAAAGCTGATAGTAAAATGGCGTAAAGTGTTGGGTTTCATCAAGGTTGGAATCCCACCACATCGTGTATAGTCGATTCGTATATGCCCAAACTGTCTCATTTTTATCAACACGTCCCTGCCTGAACTCAGTGAAATTTCGACTGCCGGTATTGAGCACCCACTCCTTGTTGCCATACTGCTTCTGCAATTCCTCCACCAAGAGTTCAAAATCAAACAGGCATGGGCTGTTTTATGCTAGTAGGTCCTGGCCCCATGAGATTGGGTTGGTCATACTCTCTTCCTTTGATTCGATTCAGGATGATTCAACCAGCTGCCAAGATTGTCGAGTACATACTGGATGTAGTCAATATCGCTTGGCAGGAAGTATTTGCTGTAAACTCGGAAGTTTGAACGGATGGAGACTAGTAAGATCTCTAATTCCACAGTGCCACTGCAGAATCGTTTTGGGTTAGACATCTTGATCTTTATCAAGGCATTGGAGGGAACTTCAATTGGTGTATTCGACTGCATTGCATTGGCCTCCATCAGCATCGCGTTGTGCCTGATGCCACAGTTGATCATCTCTTTCTGCTGTTGTAGCACTTGAAACAGGTTCTTGATGGTGTCTGATTTGCGTTGGTTACAGGGCTGTAGGTTATCTGGGCCATGGCCCTGGCCTTCGTCGTCTTCGAGGTCACAGAGATCGTTGAGACCGCTTTCATTGTCATAGGTTTGGGCTTCAAATTGAACCAAAGGAGGGAAGCTGGTTCGCAATGCTTCGGTTTGTCGACCTCCAGATCCAGAGGCTGCGGACTGCCGAGTGTCATTGCTTGCATGATCGTCAGTTTCTGATAATTGGGATCCAGTTTGCTCTCGAGGCATCATGTGACTCTAATTGCTTTGTTTGTTTGTTTTTGTATGGGTTCTCGACGCATCGATGAAAAAGGTAATGAGATCACCTAATCTTGTGAGTGAGACGTATCTGATAATGAAAATGCGATAATCGTGTAAGGACGAGTACATACCAGTAGGGCTCCGTATGGCCACTGATATCAAATATGTTACCGGGGTACTCCTGCGTGTGTAGATGCAGATCTATATCGTTGAACTCGGTGTTGATATAGTCGGATGTTGATGACTAGGACGCAGCTGAAGAAGTGTATTTTGATGGTAGTTTGTTGTAGTCGTTGTGAGGTATGAAGATATACTGCCATGTGCAGGGTACAGCCGCTACCTTAGAAGTCGTAAGAGTCCTGTAGATAATCCTCTGAAGACTCGATGCAAGTTACTTGCAAGGGATACTCGCCTGTTTCGCGAAAGTGGAAATAATCATCCACAAGGTTGTTGTATCGCAGAAACTCGAACAAGAAATGGAGGTGAGCTTCAGTTTGGCAATACTGGTGTACATAGGCGGCGTTGTAGATAATATTGTCTTCAAGTGCATATTGGGATATAGATAAAATAATATTCTTAAGGTAAAAACTTAATAATATTTCAGGTGGTTTTCCGCTGTTGTTGTTCTGACTGTGGATTGTTGCTAGAGCTTGATGGTTGTGATAAACTGTGGGTTTATGTGGTCTTGTAATATGTGTGTATTTCTGCGCCAGAGGTATATCAGTAAGGTATGACGGTTCTTCTCTAATACTGTGATATGTGTGGATAGTACTATCTCAATAACACTTAATCCACCGAGCTGGGTGCTTTCACAACTACCGATCGTTGCTACAGAGCCGATCTCAGTAGATGATTGCGGAGAGTTTCTGTTTGACAACATGTGATGGCGTAAGCTCTCACCGAGCATCACCAAGGTTACTCCGCATCTATAATGATGTTGCTGACACGCGTATAAGACCATTACTTCGTATTAGTTATTTTTCTTCTGCATGAGTGGAATAGTGATCAAAGATTTAATGAGCTGCCAACTCATACTTTGCCACGTACCTAGTGTCATCGCGTTTTACCCATATTTCCCGAAGGGTGGTACGCTCTCTCACTTATCACGTTTGCAAACGTGATAGTGCTGGGGTTTGACAGTCTATATCAGAATACTTATCTTTCAGGTAGAATCAACTACCGGGTGCAGTTAGCTTATCTCTGTTGATTACTTGTCTCGGGTGATAGCAAAGTCCCACATACTAAGATAATATCGTTCGTCCAACTATCCTTGGGGAACTGCATACAGCTCTGTGTATAGTTTTATCCCAGTATTAGTTTGATATTTAAGTAACACTGGTCTAATTCATAATGCACAGCTGACCCTAAGGTCCCTGCAAGGCAGTTATGTATGCTTTGGCAGTATGGTTTTGTGTGTCCCATACCTTGGCCAGTACAGAAGGGATACTCCCCAGAGTTACTGTCAGATTGAGTGTACGTATTGTCTCCCCATGGGTTAGCTAGCCCTTTCTGTTAAGATACAGTATCAGAGCATGGAATATTACAGAAATTTCACCTGTCTATGTTGGGCCTTCCACTCACACATCAGTAGACATCCTCAAGGGTGTATCCTCAACCACCTGACACAAGTCATCACATGGTGAGCCTGAGAGATTAAGTCTGATGTACCTCATACGCATGATAAGGGAAAACCCCTGACAAAATAAGATAGATATGGTTGCAGACGAGAATACATGATTCTATGGAGTAGTGTAATATGTAAGATTACCACTGGAGTGCAATTGCACTCCCGCAAAGTGACTATATACTTGGTGGTTACCCGGCCCTCAGCCGGCTGCCATCACCCAACCACCGCCAGAACACTCTACTCTAACTGCCCTGATTGTCTGAATAGTTCTTGTCGAATTGGGGATCCAATGAACAAGTGATCGCATCAGGACACTGAAGGATGTCATTGAATCCATGAAATTCATGTGATGAAAGGGAATCATTCTTCCGAGGCCACTGATATGTGAAACACTGACCTTATTGCTTCTCGGCCATCTCAGGGGAACTGTACGCAACTGTCATTGGAATCAGTAAAGAACATGCTGGTGCTGAAACTATCCCTGCTGCTTGTTGGCACGTTTGCTCAGTTGGTAAGTCAGATTCATTGTCATCATTGTAACGGCAGCCGGCCCTCCGCCGGGTAAGTGCTCAGGATATAGTCACTGCACAGGAGTGCAATTGTACTCCAGTGATTATCTTACTACCATACTTGATGACTACTTAACTTTATCACATATTCTCGTGTGCAACCGTATCTATCCTTACTATTGGGTATGGTGCCATACTCGGATGTACTTGCCCTTACACTATAATCGCTTTTCGAAATCAGATACATTTCGCTCACAGAATTCGCAGTTACCTCTTTTCGACAGGTTAGACCTAAACCGAAAATCATCACTAAATTGTCGATTGATGCTAGTAATCATCTTATTGGATTGATTGACGAAGATAGAGATAATTCCAAGACAATCCGGAAGTCAATCAGTCACGAACGACGGATCGGAGGCCATGATAGCTGTACAACTGAAAAGTCCCTAAAATACGTCTGCCGAGAGCAATGGCATACGAACGGACAAACCGGAAGTCGATGATGCACCAAGTGAACAATTCCCAGCCTTTTCGGAAGTCAATTGATCACGAGAGATACGTCGCCTGCCACCACAGGTACCCCCGAGATCTCCAATACGTTACTATTCTCAACCTATAATGAGTATCATCACTCGATCAATCAACCAGAATAAGTGTTCCTATATCAAGTAAGTTGACTACCGCAGAGACAATTTCAAGGAATTCCGAAGTCGATTGGCCCTGAGGGGATGTGTTGCCAACGGAATACCCTACTCTAATGAGAATTTCGAATACCTTGTGACACCTCACTTTTCGAGACCTAAAAGCATTGATAAAATATTAATACCTCCATATTGAGCCAATTGACAGCTACAGAGACCATGCCAAGGTGATTTAGAAGTCAATCAATTCGAAGAGTCACATTACTGACCGTGATCGCTACACGTCACAACATATTACTATTCGCTCCCATACCCGGTATTACGGGCCATGATGGCACCGCCAAGGAGACCTTGAAACGCATTCACCGAGATCAATCGCATACGGATGAACGATCAATGGCTAATGAGCAGCTCTAAGCACTAGCGAAGATTTAACTGACCCGCCTTTAACGCTTTAATTCATAGGTTCTACTCCTGAACGCATCCATTTTGGCTACCGAGCCCAACGCGAAGTCGATCACCAAAGCAGAATCAATAAGTGCTACCATTGCATAAGCAAGCATACTTAGCAATTACCTTCCTCTGAAACTCATCTACAACATGTCCTACAGAGCGTCAGCATTGCACGAAAGTGCACTTACAGGAAAAAACTTCTGATCGACAGAGTTCAAGACCCAGATATTGGAATCGTGATCACAGATCATGAAGCAGCTCAGAATGGGAAGTTTAACCCCGAATATTCTAAAGTGTCAAGCAGATCAAAGCCGATACTGTATTGTGCGATTCTACGAAATACGAACAAACTCACACCTCAAGTTATCGGATCTCCAAGTGGGAATGGATGCATATGTAAGTCATCAGATCTCCAAGCGGGAACGGATGCCCATTTAAGTCGTCATATTCTCTATCGGGAATGGACGCATCTTCTCCTCCATATCCCTGATCAGGATGGGGCAAATGGTTAACCATTTGTATATAGGAGAAAAACTTCATTTAATTGTCAAAATCTCAATCAGGTGAGACATGCACGCGATTCGCAGAGTATACTTCTCCGTGCAATGACGTGATAGCCTTCAGTTGATAAACCGTATGAGCTACTTCTGGGCTTGCGTAGGCAGAAAACCCAGAGATTGACTTTGGCCCTCCAAACCCCAAGCGGGGGTACCACCGGCAGCCACAATTGTGATGTCGGAATCTTCACAGGCGCAGAGCACATGCTCTCTGCAGAAAGGCAGTGAAGAGAATAAGCCTCCAGACATACATCCGCTTGGAGCCACTGCATTCGAGGCTCTTGGCTAGCAACGAAATTTTCAAGACTTTCGTCATACAACTTGGCGATTGCACAAGGGTTGATGTGAGCTTGCATGGAAGGCATAACAAATAGTGGGAGAAGCCCCATGAGCTGGACAAGCGAGAAATAGCAGCGGGAGTAGTTGCTGCAGAAGAGTTACCAACAATGCAGGGCTTGAATGACTGCTACCGGCTCGCCGAGTCACAAAGGGAGGATGGGCGCCACGATCATGCTCCATTGTGACGGGCCGGTAGAACCGCTACTCACGGGAATTCTTACCTTGCATTTCGTTCAGAAGCACAAAGTTAGCACGTACAGATGGAGAGACGAGTATCTGACATCGTATCTGCAGACGATGGAGGCTGCCAAATATCGAGAATCATGGAGGTCTTCAGCAAGGCCAAAGCCAAGACACTCCTGCCGCAACATCCAATCGACCATGCTATTGACCTGAAGCCTTGGTACAAGCTGCCATATGGGCAGATCTATAACCTGTTGGAGGTTGAGTTAAAAACTCTAAAGACCTATATATTGAGATGAACCTAGCCAATGGGCTTAGCCAATGAGATTAACCGGCGGTCATCATTGCCGATACTCTTACAAACAAGGAAGGCAACCTTAACACAACCACCACACATGTATAGCAGTGAACCCTTTATGAAACTTACAGAGTTATGGTAGGACCACGATATGCAGGTTGTACGAGTGTAGAGCGCAATTCAATTGTACACACTCGGGCAAGAATATTCTTTGGGTATATGGAAACACAAGGTTTCGTTTGAACTTCTACCCTCTTCTGAAGAAATTCTTACATTAGATGATACGCAACGAGAATTGCAATCGCTATGGCAACTGAAGTGCCAGAATCAACAGAATCGACATAAGACTAAATACCATACCAACCGGCATACTCACAAGTCGTTGACGGAGCTCTGATTCCCAAAAGAGGGGGATGACCGCCCTGGAATGCGAGCAACCAAGATATCCTTGCAAAGAAGAATAGTGACTTGAAACTCTCAATTGAGTACCAAGCTTTCAATATGCACACAATCATGAATCAATCAGAAACGGCTGCTAGGCGGATAGCACTCATCGAGCCTCGGAAAAGCTGCGGAATACGAATTCTCGAGTGCCGAGTGCAATCGTGGTCACTCTTGGGAAGGATAACAAGTCTTCTTGTCGATATGAAAATACAAGGTTACATTTGAATTTTACTCAATTCTTTAAGAAACACTTACTTCATGAGTGATGCTGCATGATTCGCAATCGAATGCAGATTCAGAAGCACGAAGCCACAATGGCAATCGAAATCGTCCTATGAATCAGAAAATGGATGAGAATCGATGAGAGTCGACACCTTATACCCCGTTATGATGACAAGTGGTCGACGGAGCACTGATCTCAAACAAGGGGGATGACCATTCCGGAAACTGAGAAAACCCTACTCCAAACGAATGTCACACCGGCAGTGCTGGAACGACTCACCATCACCACCGCAATGCATAAGTCATGCTACAGATGTCAAGTGCACCAGGAAGTCAATGAGATAAAGTGCAAGTGCACCAGAAGCCTGGGAGTGAACGAGAAGTCACTGGTTATGGTACTGGTCTGCATCACCGAATCGGAAGCACCACTGAATGCATCGGATGCACAATCAGCTGCAACCAATGATATCGATGGAGCCAACCGCATCCAGTACTAGCGGCTGAGAGCAAGTCAAATCAGCAATCGAGATGTCAAGCTGCGCAGAATGCGAACCGACTGAACTCCATAATAGACGTATGAGACTACCGCGATAGAGTCTTCAGAGGTTAAGTTGCCGAAAGAGCAAACGCACCGAATTACATGGTAACTATGACCTTGTACGGAATGCTTACAAATTAGATATATCAACGAATGATACCCTCTGCGAGTGGAGCATATGAATGGCCGAGAGCACTGAACAAAGTTATGATGATCAATTGACATCGCCGCCAATAACTGCATCATACTAGATTTAGGATATCACAACTATATTAGTTGAACCATATGATGATCTCCTACCGGCGATCCAGAAGGCCTTGTCTTCCGACACATTGGCAATCGACGTGAATGCGAAGATAGTCTACTCGCCCAGTCAAACATTCCCGAAGACGAGAACCAATGGAAGGTTGTTGCTGGAGCTCTGGCTTACGAAGGAAGGATATACGTTCCTGCAGCGAAAGCATACTTAGTTACATTGTGAGTAAGACCTTATGGCACACTTGGGAGTTTGATACCACGACTCGAACGAGCATGTACAAATGCAGTCGATATATGATTGCAATCGAGGCAGACACAAGTCAACCAACCACCATTAGATCGGAAGCCGAATGGCAAAAGAAAGTCGAATCCGGATAACCGATATGCGAGTCAGTCTGGTATCAATTGATGAGACACATATGATCAATGCTGAGTGCAGAGACTATGACCGATGAGGTCTGCCGTGTGCTTGGATATACGAAAGCATAGAGACATGGAATTGGAGAAATCATACGAATTCGAGAGCTCTCAAGAGCAGCAACTCTAACCAAGATAAGTACATCATGCAATTATGCAAGTTGACTGCTACAGAAATGCATTACCGGCCGCGATGCTGAGATAACTTTTAACATGATCGTTCAACGAAAGAAATCTTCTATGCCACGATATATGCGTTCGATCAAGAACCGTTGATATTCCACCAGCACGGCAGTGCATCTACGGAGAATGATTATATGAGCATGGAAGTGCACCAGCGATTCGGGCAAACCAAGAGTCGAATGCTGAATGTTACACGGAACACCTCTTTAAAGACGGAAGCCTCGAGACCCAAAGACAAAGTAAGACCCAAAGACAAAGTAAGACTGAAAGACGGAAGAAAGTCAAAGGGCAAAGTCAAAGGGCAAGGTCAAAGGGTAAGGTCAAAGGGCAAGGTCCAAGGGCAATCGAATGTCAAAGCACCGCATAACATGTCTACAACAATCGATGACGACGAACCAATGGCGGAAGCCAATGACACCTCCGATTGGAGCATTACCGAGCCGGAACTACAGAGATCAATCGCTTGGATTTGGATAACTAGAAGTCCACTTGGATATTCGGAACCATGGACTTGCAGGATTGGACTTGGAAGCCTGCTGAAGGAGTGCGCTTAGAACGAGGCCTGTTGCTGGAGCGGCTTGGATTTAGAGAGGTGGACGTGGAGGAATCGGGTCAATTGAACATTTCCTTCTTGCTTTCTACTTCTTTTCTCTTCTTATTGGATCTCAGCCCAGTACAAATGGCATCGGCATGGGTTTTTACCACCTACCACTGGAGGTGGAGTTTCCCTGTACACCGGATCCACCGAGAGGTCACTTTATGAGGTGCCAATCGGTAGCGAAATTTATGAAGCCATACAAGGGCATACGAGCTTGGATCTTTACATCTTTCCTTCTCTTCTCATGTACGGATATGGAAGGCCAGGTGGTCTGCAGCTACACAGGGGGATGATGTAATGGCAGCCGGTCGTTGGCCGGGTAAGTGCACAGGATATCGTTACTGCACGGGAGTGCAATTGTACTGCAGCGATTATCTTACTACCATACTCAATGACTACTCTTCTTCATCACTTATTCTTGTGTGCAACCCTATCTACCCTTACTATTCAGTACGGAGCCATACTCGGACATACTTGCCCTTACAATCATCAGTTGACTGCATTTTTCAAAGATCAAAAAGACAGATGAGATTTCATACAAAGTTCAATGGCCAATTTCTTTGACTGTGTAGACCATTCATGGAGGCCAGCCACGTGGGCCAATCGGAGAGCCTCCTGGGTGAAATATTCAAAGGCAGCGATGATTTGTATAACATCGTCAGTGCAAACACCTTCCTTATAACACTGGAATTTTGCCATATGCGGAGCCAATTCCTCGACCGTCTGCACGAAATATTTGGGGAAGTCTGTCGATTTTTTGTCTCCCGTGTCTTTCTTACCATGGATTGCTTTTGCAAGGCCATAAGCTCAGATTCGAGACCTAACTATATTATCTCTCCACCCAGTTCTGGCACTGATTTCTTTAACAGCAAGTGTCTCTGCAACCTACCCAGCATCCTTCATTCACATAGCTTTGGTCCAATGTGTAATGTCCATGTGAGCCATCTTTCGAACATAGAACTTAGCAGTTGGAATGAACAACTGATTTGTGGAGAATACTTTTGAAGTTGTTGGATTAAAATCAGATCCTGGAATCGGAGAAGAGGTTTCAGCACTCGGGCAGAGAAGTTTTGGCAAAGAAGAATAATTTGAAGTATTAGTATAAGAGAGTATGAATAGCAGGAAGAGAAGGCTGGAGAATATGGAGTCATTTCAGGGGGAAGATGGGAGATATATATGTTTGGCTGCCCCACACCGACCAGGTATCATCTTGAATGACTCTAGTATCATGATATATCCCTTCAAGTTGAATGGCTTCAAGGATTATGGATATTCGAATGGAAGTTTGGTCAAGAGTGGGTTACTCATTGCGAGGCTAAAGATGCTCGTATGATCGAATTGACAATTCTTTGGTTACTTGCCCTTGTATTCTAGAGCACTAATGTAGTTCGACCTGATAATAGTAGATGCTTCTCTACACAGAACAATATTATGTATAAGTTACCATCGTGCTTTTGAAGTAATCATGAGATCAGATGCATATGACGTACGAATCAACTCGTACAGACAAGCAGAGTCTTATACTCGTACCCTCGTTCAACATTGTCAATCCACAAAACAGATATTGTGATCTAGATATCGTGATTTGTAAGGAGTTTGTAGGTCCGTAAAGTTATGTACGATTAGACCCCTGAGAAAAACATAGCAAACAGACCTGACGTTAAAAATCATGTGATGCAATCAATTGGTTTTATATATGATGCTTTCGTTTGACCGAGTCAATTCTTTGACTAGAAACAGAATCCTCATACTCAGTCTCTGAGGCCTCTTTGATATCATGAATTCCTGCAACAGTTGAATCACATGCATGTATTGTGGCAAAGTGAATATCTATCTAAAGTCTTTCTTTTCAAATCTACAAAATATCCGTGGAGAATGAGTCAGAATGATCATATGAAATACCCATTCAGGCGAGGGCTATATCATTGAAGACAGATTTATTCTTATACCAGAGCAAGATCCGCTTGAAATCAACTTTGAAGAGGACAAAGGGCCTGATGGGGATCCGCCTTGACCATCAGAGAAAATGATCAACTGTGGACCGAAGCAATGCGGCCATTCACTTCATATTCAACTGAACCTTGATCTAAGGGGCTACATGCTAAGCAACCCAGAAAGCCATTTGTGAGTCTGTTTCTTCTACTAGATGACGCATCTAAAGGTTGGAGTCCTTCCCCAGTGACAGGGAGTATCAATTACCCGAATCGATAGTTAAGAATCGAATTGCCAAGACTGCAGTTGATAGCGTTTTGAAACTGGATGCTAATCAATTTTTTACTTTGTCTCACATACTCTTCAACAGAATTGATGACATGATCTATAACCTTGGCATGCAAACATTGAAAACCGGTAAAGTGTCTTTCATGTATTCGAATGCATGGGACCTTTCTTTATCTACGCGATTCTTTCATCATGAATCAATAGCTTGCATTGGGTTTCCCCTCTAGCAACCGGCTTATAAAGACCATATGACATATGTACCAAAAAATAAGTAAAACGAGGTGGGTGAATGAATCTACTCTGAAGTTTATATGGAAGACTGGTGGTGGAATCAATAGGTATACTGTTTATTCTACTCTTTCAGATGCATAGCTTTTACGTCCAAGCTGACAAAGCATTTATAGAATTCAAAACCTGTCAGCAGCACTATTATTCCAATTTTTTGTCTCTCTGATCAGACTTACCGCACCAATTTTTCTGCCAATAAGAAGCAATGGCCTATATACCTCGGCATGGGTAACAATCGGTCATCTGCACAATGCAAGCCAACGCAAAAGCGCTGCGTTATAGTATTTCTTTTGGTTCCACCAAAGGAATTTTTGAAAGAACCTGTCACAACCCTAGTATTGAAACAATAACAGGAGTATAATTGGGATGTTCTACAAAACATCTTTGAGCGAATATTTATATGTCTGGACAAAGTATCTGAGCTTGGCAGGCGGATGTAATGTTCAGATAGATATACACGATTGTTCTTTCCCATTATATGTATATAGACGGCTGACTATTCACATAATATCTACGTCCACTCAATTCAATCCAGTTATAGTCATATCTTCAAAGCACCACAGGCTGCGTTCGGTTGCGCAGCTTCTTCGCCTGCACCTCAGAGGAATCTTGCTGACTACTTCCTGAATTTGAATGCTGCAACAGGTACAGATGTCGCTCGATCAACAAAAAATTCTGCACTCCATTACCTGCACGATCGAGGGGTTTGGCAAACTGCAGGAGTCATCTGGGCACTGAAGTCACTCAATTGGGTTAGTTCCATCGAAGCCCATGTGCTTCACACCATCCACCTTGGCATCTTTAAGCATCTGATGGATTGGGCAATTTCATTTCTTCAACATCACAATCGGATGGACTGATTTAACCTGATTTGGTATCATATGTCACCATACCCAGGAATTACACCATTCACAAATCCATATACTGCAGTGATACAACAGCGAGGCAAGGAGATGAGAATGCTTGGTCCAATCCTTCTACCATTCTTTGTATTGGGACTATTGGAACCAAGCTCCGAACAATGACCACCATTTAGAGACGCCATACTCTACATCAAAAGCTTGATTCATTTCCATCTGATTGACAAGTACCACAATTACACTGACGTAACCATCGGATATATGGAATCTTATGTGGACAATTGTCGTGGCTCAAAAGATGTATTCACTTGCTTCCACGTAACAAAGTATAAAACAAGAGTTGCAGAGGCATTGAGGAAATAACTCTCAGAAGATTTGTGATAGGGAAAAGAATTGGAATCAGGCTGGAAATTACTGTTGAAGGCAGCAAAGACACATTGTATTGAGCAAGATAGACAAATGATAAAGTTTAAAGTTCAATCAAATCTCTGTAAGGAATCTGATTTCAACTTGGTTAAAATACATCTTCTAACTCACTTTTCATATCATATGTGCCAGCTTGGCCACCTAACAAATGTTAGCTCCAAACTTCCGGAGCATGCCATGATGGAAATAAAGGCTGCTACAGTATATTGAATAGATATGAGGCAACCAAGCAGATTGTGCATACGAATATACAAAGAGACTTGTTTGCATTCCGAAACCCCAAATCACCACATTCCGATGCTTTGCCAGGGTGATAACACAACCCCAAACAAATTGCCTGCAGTTCGGAAGGTGAAGGGTATTCGTACAGATGTCAAGACGCATTTTGATCTCGCTGCATGGTGTGGATTACCAAAAGAATAGATTCAAATGCTCATCGTATGGAGTTATAAATACTTCAGCGATATCCAGATGAATATTGTCAATGACGAACTATTTGCTTGTCTGGGCGAGGTAACCTATACTTGCTATTCTGCTGCTGCGGTACTGGTTGCAAACTTTCAAGGAGATAAAGAAAATGTATACATCGTACAATGTACAGTCACTGAACTGTCGCAGAAGTTCAGGTCAGTATAAAATGACTGTATTTCTTCAGCCAAATCACTATGTAGGAGGAAACTTTGCATTGACTCTGGAAAGAATACCAGTGCATTCAAACTGTCTATTCTTTGCTCAGGAAAGTAAGTTCGGGGTCATGACTCCTTTGTCACTTGTCACTACTTCAATACCAGGCCTGATCCGTCAACCTTCTGGCCTGTTGATGGTGCAGAAAATATCACAAAAGAATGATTCCACTTGATGAAGACCTTACTTCTGCGTTGGATGTCATTACATTGTACTTCTCAGATTGAATACACATGCTGCCCATCTCATTCAGGATAATATAGCTGATGATAACAATGAATGGTTTGGGAATAACATAATTGATTTGAATATATTCAATTTGTGTTATTATTAGTAGATCCCTTGAAGTGACAAGTGCAGAACGGACTTATGGGGTGGGATATATTTGGAAAAGATTGTGTTGAATAAATAAAGTTCGAAAGCAGATTAATGTTACGATTTGGAATTGAATTTCATCGTGCAACATGTGATCTATGTCTTTGGACGCAAAGAAATTGTGATGAAACAGATTATGTAAAACAAAAATGATGTAGATATTGTGAAATCAAAATTCAAGATGAAGTGAGAATTCAATTGAGAAGTCCAAAAACCTCAAAATTGGTTGACAAAGTTGTATGGCAACAAAGAGATCTATCTGTGTACAGAAAGACTGCACTGACAAAGCTGTATGATCACATACCTCAGCAACATCAACAATGTTCCAGGAAACGTCATTCGAGTAATAATTGCACCAGCCAATTTTGAAAACCATGGAAACCTGCCAGAAACCTCAGAAACCTCAGAATTTCAAAAGCATTTTTGCTGATGGGCTGTTTCTCCCAGGAACCGGTACTGGACAGAAACAGCCAGCAATGGGGGAAGACTTTCAATCAATGACATAGTATTCAAAAACATTGGGACCAAATACTATAGTCTTCATGTTTATTGCAAAAACGAAGACCCATGCCTTTGTGAAAATAACAATTGAGGCACACATACCATAGTTGGCAGAGTAGCAGATACCCAAATGAATAATTCACAGGCAACAATCAAGGTATTACCAATGGATCTGGAAAGCAACATTGTGTAGGCAAATAACAATGAGCGAAAGCTGAATAAGTAAAAGGCGGCAGATTGAAATCTATATTCTGTACCAGCCCCCACCCCTTTGAGTATAATCACTATACCAGACAAACACAAGATATTTTGCTGGTAAATGTTATCTCCATTCCTGGAAGCAGAAATTGAAGCAGCAGTCACGGAAATCCAGGAAAACACCTACAAAATTGATGCCTTCTTAAAGATCAGAAAACTCTGATCTCTTCTCTTCACCACCATCCTATATTACCAGATGAATAGTATTGCAACGGTTCCGGATTACCCGCCCTCAGTCCAGTTCCGAACCAGAAGTGTTCTCTGGTTCTGGTTATGGAACAGTACTAAACCTGAACTGGAGAGAATTTCCGGTTCCACACCTGGAACTGAACCAGCTGACCTGCGGGTTTTACCGGTTTTAGGCAGACCCACTGCGTCCTACCTCCAGGTTCTAAAAACGGATTGTTCTGAATTTTGTGAATGGAATGCATCAACCATACGTCTATAAAGGGATACATTTTATGATTAAATGGTATTTCACACTTTCTACCCAATTTTTCATCGTATAAAATGACTTACCTTATGGTAATCTTGTTATTATGTATGAAACCGTGCATGTAGTCCAAAGTAATTACGGATAATCTTCAAAAGTTAATAACTATGCATTTGTCTTTTAAAAACTGTCAAAATCGATTTAAAGAACATATTTGAGAAATCTAACATAAGATCTGCACTGTTCCTCAGAAATCTGTTGACACTGTGTTGATACTCCGTTGACACTCTGTTGACGCTCACCTTCAGTCTGGTAACCTAGGTGTATGGTTGTGCGTAAGGTATAATCAATTGTTGAGAATGGCATTCATTCCTATTTGACTATGATATATCTTGTGATAAGGATTTATCGTGATTTAATAATTGCTGATACTCCCTTTCAGAGATAGTGTCGGTGCATTGTTAAAAACAATGTTGTCAATTAAAGTTGTCAAAACTTCAAAAATATTGATAAAGCACATCTAAGCGCTCGTACTTGGGGTGTAGTATAACCAAAATTGTTGAAGTTCTGTTGATGCTCACTTTCAGTCCTGTAGTCTAGGTGTATGGTCACATGCAAATGGTATAATCAATTCTAATGTATGACGTTTGTCTTTATTTGACATTGATATATCTCATGATACAGATCAATCGTGATTCAGTAATTGCTGATACTCCCTTTCAAAGATAGTATCACTGCATTGTTACAAACTATTTCGTCGATAAAAGCATTCAGAACTTTCAAAATATGGACAAAGCACATGTAAGCCCTCGTGCTAGAGGTATAGTGCAACAAAAAATCGTTGACACTCTGTTGACGCTCACTTTCAGTCCTGTAGCCTAGATCTATAGTTGTATGCATGTAGTTTAATCAATTGTAAAGTATGGCATTTGTCCTTATTGGAATAGGATACATCCTGCGATACAGATGAATTGTGATTTAATAATTTCTGATACTCTCAGAGATAGTATCGGTACATTTTTGAAAACTATTTTATTGATGAAAGCAGTTAGAAATTGCACAATATAAACAAACTACATATGATCCTTCATACTAGAGGTGTTGTGTAACCAAAAATCGTTGACGCTCCGTTGATGCGCACTTTCAGTCCTGCAGCCTAGGTCTATGGTTACGTGCAAATAGTATAATCAATCTTAAAGTATGGCATTTGTTTTGATTTGCATAAAATACGTCCTGTACTATGGATAAATCGTAATTGAATAATTTCTAGTACTCTCAAAGATAGGATCGGTGCATTGTTAAAAACTATTGGATCAATAAAAGAAGTCCGATCTTTGATAATATGGATGAAATATATATAATCCCTT
Organism: Trichophaea hybrida; assembly: GCA_015178995.1. Lineage (NCBI taxonomy): Eukaryota > Fungi > Ascomycota > Pezizomycetes > Pezizales > Pyronemataceae > Trichophaea > Trichophaea hybrida. Next base: position 16,480 of record WHVE01000499.1, read on the forward strand.
GTACTAGAAATATTATATAACCAAAAATTGTTCATACTCCGTAGACGCTCACTTTCAGTCCCGTAGCCTAAATGTATATGCACCCACATATAGGTTTTTCATTTGTAAAGTTGGCTTTCATTTATATTTCAGAAGAAGGTGCCTTGCAATATGAGCTTGGTTAGTTAAAATTGAATTTTCAATAAATATGGACAGAACTTCAATAATACTCAAGTTGCCCACTTCACAGATTAAATTGTATTGTATTAACTATTATATTTCAAGTTTTGACAGCTGAAACTATTTAAATAGATTGGATATCAAAATTCAATGTCTCCATAATAATAATGCACATAATATCCAAAAAAGTTGCTGCAAATTGAAGCTTTAAGTATGCCCAATAACCCCACTTGTCTATTCACTAAGATTTTCAATTACTTCATCAATACTGCTATTCTCTGCGCAATAGTTATCAGTAATTTTTCATGTCACAGGTAGGAGTGCATATGTGATTCATTGGTGCCATCAGTACTAGAGTCACAAAAATGATAAACTTGATTGTTTTCCACTTTGTTTTCTGCATCTGCGAGTGGCATAAATTTGTTCAAATGACCGAAATTAGCCTATCTTTCAGGACTACATCATACTGCAGTGGGTACTGTAGTAGTGGAAGGTTGTGTACTGTTGTGCCTCCAGCGAATGTAAGGATTTCAAGCAATCATATTTTGGCAAAGAAGGCAGCCAGCCAAGTGATTATCATAGATCATTGATGGATGCCTGTCGATGACCGCCTTCACATTCTTGTGGCCTGGCATCTCAACACCCCATCGCTTTGATTCTGGAATCTCTGCCCTCAGCTTTTCAATCATATTCTTCGTTTCCTCGATTCCAGTGTGCGATATGCCATGTTTACCTATATTTACCATATTGAGTGCAATGCACATGTCTGCCTGCTCAAGCTGTATGAGCCCACCATGCCTGGCCATCGTTGCAGACATGTTGAACATCTATTATCATTCAGTTGCTGCAGTGAAAATTTAATGGTAAGCAATAGCACCTACTTCAATCATATACTCTTCTGTGGCTTCCTCTAATTCTTTTGAAGAAGCTTTTGTCCATTCCTGAGGTTGTTTGTCAAAAAATTTGTCTGCAAAAACTCCAGAGTTAAAAATATCATCGTGTTCGATTTCACAGACAGTTTGTACGAATGCCTTGGTGGACTATGGAGGGTTACCTTGGCTGCTCTGATTGATATGCTCACGTAATGCTGAACAAATTGCAGCTGATTGAATTGCATCATTTGACTGTCGTTCTTATAGATTATATAACTCACATCTGATTGCATGGTTTTGCTGGTTGTACTCGGCACCAGTTTTGTGTTCAATTGTCAACTTTTTGAACATATGCATATTTCTTATTACAAAATCGGTGGCTATTCAGTAGAGATTCTGTGTGTATTATTGGAGCAAACTTTGATTGATTGAGGTATTTACAGTAGTGGCAGGCATGTGTGTAGATTCATCCCTGGATCTACTACTAGAAGCAGGTTGTTGTGGTTCAGCCAATACTTGGGGATATTGTATGTGAAGAGAGAAGAATTTGAGTGTGGTAAAGAGGGAGATCCTGAAGAACATATAAGATATTCTGAATAATTCAAGTCAAATCGAAATTTCAAGCAGTCATTATATACATTCGACTATCATAGAATTTTATGATGGAGCCTGCTGTAGATGGCGGCAGATTTGCAAGGATGTTGGCTTTATATTTATCCTGTGAATTGTCGGTAATAATAAATTAAAATAAACAGCCGGCAATATAATATTTTTGTTACAGCTGCCAATTGTTGAATGTTCAGTGTAATGGCTGTTGAAACTGAAGTGATGTCATGTGAAACAGTTTCTGCAATGATGTTGAACGGATATTGCCTTGAGGTTGAATATAGTGCAAAGTCATTCCAGCTCTAGCACCTGCTAATATTATTATTTTAGTTGTCAAACTAGATCAAACCAACAACCATAAAGACCCACCTTTCCCCCACCGGCCAACTGCCATCATCTCCAAATACAATGTCCCCACAAACCACACCAAAGAGCAACTAATATGGTCCATACACCAAAAACGAGTATTTTGACACTTCTGGCTGGCAAATACGGCAAATCGACAATACATGCTACAAAATGCCATCATCAAGCCAATCAGGGCAGAACTGGTGTCGAAGCAGGATGGATCCGAACACTTGGCGCTTTGTGTTGTCTCTATTCCAAAAACAAATGTGCCGATCTGAATCAAACTTTATGAGCACGGAAGCAAAGCAGAAGTGGATTGAGGAATTTGTCGAGAGTGAAACAGCAGCAGCACAAAAGAGGGTTGCGGAAGCAGAAGCAGCAGTAGAGAGAAAGCAAGATACTATATTGAAAAGAGCGGTGGCTGATACAACTAAAATGACATTTGAAGAGATGTTGAAAGCAATTGGAGAGGGTGTTAACGATGTTGCAACTTCAGATGAGGAAGATAATGAAGATGAGGAAGAAGATGTAGAAGACAATGAGTATGCAGAGCTGAGTGATAATGAGAAACCTGACTGGGTGGTTGGCACAATCAGCAAATCAATGCAGGAATGGTTCGACACCTGTCCTACCAATCGAATCAAGCTTGAGGAATTGGCAACTCCGGGATGGGCGGATACAGAAGATCACTTTCACAAGCACAACAGAAAGTACGGCACTGCTGAATTGAAGGTCCTGGTGGTATTCCCTCTAAATACAATTTCCAATCCTGCTATATCATCTATGGCCCAACCACCCACTCCTCTGGGAACTAGTCATTTGCTACTAGGAATTGGAAAGCCTGTTGAAGAATTCACATCAGTCGAAACAGTTGAATCAGTACGACATTTTCCCTTGCATTTCTTGTCCCCCACGAATTGTTATACAGATGTCTTGATATATGGGTACGGGGCATGATGGTCTGTAAGCATATATCTGCATATTTTCATGGATTGTCATAATGCTATTCACAGTTTCTTAATTCTAAATGCTTTTTTTAGTTGTATTTTGAATTTGTTAGTGTTCTATGATTTCTGTGACACCTGAAAAGATTGTCTGTGTATGTGCAGGGATGAAACCAAACGTATAAACTTTGACCACGCCAGATATGCGAGATACACTGCCTATCAGCTTGTTTATATCAAAAATAATTATTTCAAGTATAAGAGTAAAAACTTAATTGATGCATAATATGCCACCTGAATTTTATATCATTGTTGTTATATTTGTCTCACTAGTTGCGGTCTGATTACAAGATGAACCAATTTAAAAGACAGCGGTTATAAATGATTTGAATGAAACTCCAACTGCATAAGCAGCTGCTCAGGCCCTGTACACATGATGGCGATCTCACAAGAACCTCATGGGTGACTATGGATATTTGGTACAACCAGCTGGATGACAAAAGTGGGCTATTTATAATATACGCTCACGTCATTATCATTATAGCGCACACAGCTGGTCAAAAGCGAGATAATATTTCCAAATATATTTCAACAGCTAGGTTAACTGTCTATCACATGTCAAATACTAGTACCATTATGCATAGAATATACTCATATTGAAACAGGTATTACAACTGCTAATGAATGGATATCAATATATTTATCGAGATATCAGTTGTAACTGATTCATTCGAGTAATCTCTGAATCCCATATCAGACATCGAAGGAATTAAATCATGATTTATCTGTATTGCAAGATATAATCCTGTCAAATAAGCATAAAAGTCAGTTTATACAATCAAATAGAGTGCAATTGTGCGATATGACATGTAGGCAGCACAAGTAAAAGTAAGTGCCAATGGATCGTCAACAATTTTTGGTCACACAATATTGGGCATGGGAGGGAACAGATTCATTGCATTAGTATCATCAGAGTATTGACTGCCTTTATTGACAAATAAGTGGTATCCATTTTATCTGAGTAACGTCTGAATTGGGGGAATTAAATCAGGAGTTATGACTATTGGGAGGTATATTCTGATCAAATAAGTATGACAGCAAGCATTCACAATCAAATAGATTGCAATGGTGCGACAAGACATATAGGCTGCAGTAGTAAAAGTGAGCATCAACGGAGCATCAACAATTTTTGGTCACACGATTTTGGGAATGGGAAAGAACAGATGCACTGCATTGGTGTTATCAGAGTAATATCAGCCTGTATCGACCAATCAGTGGTAAGGGATTCATCCAAGTAGCCACCCAATTGAACGACTTAAATCATGATTATTCTCTATCACAAGGAATTGCCTTGTCAAATATGTATGAAAGTCCAATGTCACAATCAAATAGAGTGCAATTGTGTGACAAAATATGTAGGCTGCAGAAGAAAAATTGAGCATCAACGGAGTGTCAACAATTTTCGTTCACACAACATATCCAGTGTGTGGGGTATTATTCGGCTGCACAAGTTTTATTGTAGTTTTGACAGCCTTCATTGATAAATCAATATTTACTGACATGCGATTGATCTGGGTAACGTCTGAATTGAAGGAATTAAATCACAATGTAAATGTATCGCAAGGTATATTCTTGTCAAATAAGCATGAAAGCTGGATTTCACAATTGAATAGAGTGCAATTGTGCGATAAGACATTTAGGCTGCAGGAGTAAAAGTGAACATCAATGGAACGTCAACAATTTTCGTTCACACATCATCTCTAGTACGTGCGGTTTTTTTGGCTGCACTAATTTCATTGTAGTTTTGACTGTCTTTATCGACAAATGATCATTACTGACATACAGTTCATCATTTCTTTCTACGAATGGTCTGTGGAAGCCGGTATATATGACATCCAAAAATGATTTCTCAAATTAATATTTTTGATTGCAGTACTGTTCGAAGTCCTTCTCATTCTGCTTTTATATTCCCTTCAAACTCTTTTGCAATGGCTGTTGCAAAGTGTATTGATACATTCTCACTCAAAGTAATGTACTCCACCAAGGAAGAACATGTATTTATATGAGATTTGACAGATGAAATATTGGAAATGGTGTTCAACAAATTGTGGACCTCCATGAATGTGGAAACAAAAACTACAATTGTGTAGAGCAGCTCCCGGCATGCAGCGGCATGGCAATTCGACAAACATTGCACAAACACCGAAAACGGCTGCCCCGGCATCATTTGAATTGTTTGTCACACAGTTCTGCTACATCTATCTTAGAATGGAACAAGTATTAAGGTAAAACACCTCCAATCAAAGACACACAAAGCAGAGCTAAATGAGTTGACAGAATCAGACATTTTCTTATTGACGGATACCACTTGTAATAAGCAAGCTTCTGCTGTACTGAAGGACAAAGGCAGTCAGGGTGTTATGGTGGCAAGTAGTTCCCATCAAACACTGGCTGATTGAGATCCCTGACCATACTGACAATTTCAACAGATAGAACGTACAAAACTGGCAGATAATAACTTTACAACATTTGAATTCAACCAAGAAACGTGGAACCGCTATTGGTTACTAGGATTTGTTTCTGCTCACATTCCATGGAATGCTATATCAAACCTGGAGTGATGATGAATATTCAATGCGTTATGATGCGATTTGATTCTTTCCTATGCCAGTACTCTCAGTAATATTTTCCCAAGAGAATACTCCCTCACAATTGATGAAATCCAAAGCAGTTGCCAACAAAAAATCAAGTCAGTATAGCGTTAGATAGATGGACATCAACCAATAAATTGGCGATTATGTTGGTCATTGGCTGTTATATTGATCTCAACTGGTGCCTTTGAGAAGCCCAGCTTGCATTCAATGAGATTTGTGGCCACTTTGTTTTAATATTTTGTACCGCTGACACACAACTATAGGTTAAAGGCAAATACACAGGTGGGCAACTGGCCAAGCATTTGAAGAAGGTACTTTGACTTTTCGGCCTTGCAGATGGTTGATTGCTCGGTATAACCACTGATAATGCCTCATCCAACTATTCAATGACTCGGGAGCTACAATCAACACTCAAAACCACTGGAATTGAATGGTTGGCATTACGAAACCATATACCACGTATGGCACATGTCATTCAGCTTTCATTGGGGGATTATATGAGTAGTCTGCAGGTGAAAGGCCGAACAAAGTCATGGGAAGCAAATATGTGTGATAAACAATTTGGAGAAAATGAGAGTGTGGCATTAACCAAAAGCCAAAAGCTGCAGAAGTCCGAAAATGCAAGAATCTCTCAGGTGGCAGCCATGACACCTGGATTAGCTAAAATAATTGAAAAGATAGTTACTGCATGTTATCTACACTTTGATTCTGAATACTGAATCTTGAAATAGCAGAGAATACATGCAGTATGGATTACTCTGACTCCTGGAAGAGGTAACGAGTCTTTCAACTGCCAGAAATCCAAAGTCAGAATTGCAGTACTGCCTACTATGGATGTAAAAACACGGTGGAATTCAACTCTGGAATTACTAGAGCAGGCATTCAAAGTGCAAAAGTTTACATGCGAGTGGCATAAAAATCCTAATTGTTGTGATTACCGGCCTTTATTTACAATTGAAAAGATATGGATTATTGTCAAATACATAATGGAGATGCTCAGACCATTTCGTTAGTGGATACTTTGGATGTCGAAACGGTGTACAGTCACCTTACACCATGTCATCACAATATACAATGTTATATTCGATCATCCAGATGGCGTAATGCATGCTTTGGCAACGAAGAAAACTCAGTGGAAAGAGAATCCGAACTTTGCTTTGAAGTTTGCTCACCAAAAGCTGTCCAAATATTCCTCTGAAATAGCACCAGAGATAGGCATGCTCCTGATTACAGCACAATTCTTTGATTTTTTTCGGATGTTGCGATGATTTCTGTCACGGTTGTGTCGAGTGAGGATCGAGGGAGGAATATGGATCGATGATTGGGATACAGGAATACGAAGGAAATCAGGTTTCGTTGGAAAGAATCAGGTTTCGTTGGTTGGAATCAGGTTTCGTTGGAAAGAATCAGGTTTCGTTGGTTGGAATCAGGTTTCGATTGGAAAGAATCAGGTTTCGTTGGTTGTGTTGTCAATATGGCGTGATGGTTATGGCGTAGGCCGCGGACTGAAGGGGTTGCGTACATAGTTGGGTGGAGTTAGGATGTATTTTGGAACGAGTGAGTAAAGGTGACGACGGTCGCGTTAACCGTATATAAGGACGCTGGATTTGCGGAGAATAGGTTTGTTCTTCACTCGTTCTCTAGTCAACAAAACAATCAATAGCTTCGGCACCAACCTCTGTTCACTTCTGTGATTCCGGATTTCGAGTCTCTAGTTTGTTACGCAGTACCTGCAATCCCTGTACCCTCCAGTTTGGTTTTTATAACCCCTGGAACTCCAAGCCTTGAAACCCTGACAGAAGAACGAGTCTACAATCAATTCTACCGGTTATAATTCAGTATATGTGCCGCTAGTTTCATCAAAGCAGTTGTTACTTTTGCCACACAACTTGCAACGCCCTTTGTTCCGTGTTTAAATCAGTTGGAAACTTCGAAAACAAGCTCACAGTACACAGCTTTTGGAGACACTCCTGCGTTGTGTGCCTGTGGACACAATCACGAGAAGGATCCACGCTGTTTTAAATGCCAGCGTACGACAACAACAAACCTCAACAATCCCGAATCAATTTCTTCGACCTAGCTGGTCGAACCATCAACCTCTTCGAACAAGAACCCCTGAACGCCTTTGACAGCATTGACGCTATCCTCAATGAACCAGAGGAACCTTTGGAAGCATACTTCTGGGATGAACCACAAGCGGTATCTCCTTAGAACAGCTACTGGACAGAAGCAGCAAGCAACGGAGGAGGCCTCCAAATCGACGACACAGTATTTAAAAACTTCTGGACCAAGTATTACGGTCTTCACGTCGATTGCCAGAACGAGGAACCGTGCTACTGCGAACATAACTGCGGAGGGACGCATACAACAATCGGCAGAGCAGCAGAAGCTCAATCAACCAAATCTGAATCCACGATCAAAGCAACACAGAAGGAAGTAGAAAGCCAAATCTCATGGGCGGATTACAACGAACGAAAAGCAAACAAGGACAAGGGAGTTGACCGCGAATTACACCCGGCCCCTTTACCAACCCCGCTGATCATCGTAACAACACCCAGCAAACACGAGGTGTTCTTCTGGTAGATGGTCAACCCATTTCTAGAAGCAGAAATCGAAGTGGCAGTTCAACAAATCCAAGACAACATAGACAAAGTCAGAGACCGTTTGTCAGAACCTCGCCTCCTGACAGCCGCCTCACTACATCATCAGAAAGATGTCCGGAGAATCCTAGAGACCAACTCGCGACGTCACGTTGACTGGAGCTTTACACATGGAGTTGGAAAACGTAGCAGCAAAAAATACGGAAATCATGAACGAAACACAACTCAGGAGTCACGTCACAGACATCAACAGAGGGCTAACAGCACTGAGCCAACTACTGACAACCAGCAGATTGAACAAATTGCTCAAGGAACAGCAATGTGTGAAGAATGCGGAAGCACGAATATCGGAGCTGTGGGCAGAAGGAGAAAAAGTCGTCCAAGAGAGTGATAACTTGAAGCAGGAATTACTGCTTACTCAACAAGCAGCAGTCGCCGAAACGACACCACAGGCATGCAGTCATGGGGATCTGGAAGAAGAAGTCCGGATTCTAAAACAAACATTTGAGGAATCAAATCCAGACCTGGCGGAACTGAGGAAAGATCTGGAAGACACTCAGGCTCAAATGGAGATATTCAGGGACCTGGTGGAAGAAAATCGACAGCAGGTAACCAGGATCCTGAAGTTGACAGAAGGAAGAAGGGGGGAAACAGGGGAAAGGACAGACAGGGAAGAGCGTGAGGAAAAGGTAAATGACATTACCAGCTTCTCAGGAGAGGATAGGAAGGAACATCGAGGATGGAAGGTGCAGTTGGCGTTAAAGATAGCCGGAAAACCGAAAGCATTCAGCAACGAACAAAAGAAACTGAGGTATGCTGTTGGATGTCTAAAAGGAGTGGCTCTGGCACAGTTAATGCCACACTGTGACGAAATATCAGGGGAAGTCAAGCTCAACACCCTGAAAGACCTAGTTGACCTGCTGGATGTAGCATTCGGAGATCAGGACAGAGCAGCAATGGCAAAGAGAGAGCTCGAGAAACTAAGACAACGAGACCGCGAATTCTCCCAGTACTACACGGAGTTTGAAAGATACGTATCAGACACCAAGTAGAACGAAGATGAACAACTAGACACGTTACAAAATGGATTATCCAACGAGCTCAAAGATTCCATACAACATATCGAGGAGCCAGAAAGCATGATCGAATTCGTCAAAATGGTGTCAAAAAGAGACTCGCAACTGAGAAGGAGAGCGGCGGAAAAGAAATCGGGGAAATGGGAGGGTAACAAGAGGTCTGATTCAACGACCAACACCATATCCGCCCCAGACGCTGCACCAGCAGGATCAGTTTCAGGTTATCACGGTCCCACTCCAATGGATCTTTTGGCAGTGAAAGGAAAGAAGATTCCACCTGAGGAAAGGAAGAGACGAAGGGAAGGAGGATTAGGTATGTACTGTGGAGATAGCAGACATTTCGCGGCATCATGGCCACGGAAGCTGAAGACAGCATCAGGACAAACGGAAGTGTCACCGTTTAGGAAGGCAGCGAATGAAGGGGATGCAAATTCGACAACAGGAAAAGGAAAGGAAGTGGAATCGGGAAAAGTTTAGTCCAGTACAATAAGGATGGCAATAGCGCTGGAAACGAGTCTCCTTTGTCAGTCAATGCTAGTTTTGGTATTTCGCAGTTTTCTATATCAAGCGCAGAAATAAATGAGTCTTCTATGGAAAGCAAACATCTCGTTGTGAAATGCTCGCTGAAAATAGAAGACAAGATCATTGATACCCACGCTTTGATAGACTGCGGAGCTACTGGAATAGCATTTATTGACAAAGATTTCGTCTGCCATCGCCAATTACAAGAACAAGAATTAAAAGAATCAAGAGAATTAGAAGTTATAGATGGAAGACCCATCGAATCAGGAACCATCACCACTATGGCTAAACTGAACTTAGGCATACGCGGACATCAGGAACAGCTACCAGCATTCGTTACGAAACTTGGACACTATCCAATCGTCCTTGGATTACCATGGCTACAACATCACGATGTTACAGTCAAATTCCAAAAGAAATGAATAGGATTCGAAAGCCATTACTGCCAGAAGCACTGTCAACATCATTCGAGCGTATGGGTATGGGGAAATCATATGGAAACAATGGAATCTGATGGACCAAAACTGGACATATGTGCCATAGCAGCAGCTCCATTCATGAGACGGAATAAAAAGGAGAAACTCAAGGTGTACGCGGTAACCGGATATGAAATCAACAAGGCCCTAGAAGTGAATGACCTTCAAGAAACACCGCTGGAACAGTTAATTCCCAAGGAATATCATGAGTTTCTCCCCCTCTTTGATAAAGTAATCGCTGAAAGGCTACCACCACACAGACCATACGATCATAAAATCACATTCCAAAACGGATTCATCCCACCCTTTGGACCAATATACAGCCTGTCAAGAGAAGAACTTCAGGTCCTAAAAGAGTGGATTGAAAAGAACTTGTCAAAGGGATTCATCAGATCGTCATCATCACCATGCGGGGCACCGGTGTTGTTCGCACCTAAACTGAATTGAGGCTTACGACTGTGCGTGGACTACCGAGGACTCAATGAAGGAACCATAAAAAATCGATATCCGTTACCGTTAATCCAGGAAACCTTGTTGAGATTATCAAAAGCCAAGTGGTACACCAAATTGGATGTCCGAGACGCCTACAACATGATTCGAATAGCAGAAGGAGACGAATGGAAAACGGCGTTTAAGACTCGTTATGGCCTGTTCGAATGCCTCGTCATGCCGTTTGGACTCACCAATGCACCAGCTAGCTGTCAGAAATTTATCAACGATACTCTTCGCCCCTTTCTGGACATTTTCTGTACGGCATTCCTGGACGACATCGTTATTTACAGTGACAATTTAAAAGAACATAAGGAACATGTCAGAGCAATAATGACGACGCTTAGGGAGGCCGGTCTGTATCTGAAAGCCGAAAAATGCGAGTTTCATCAACAGGAAGTGAAATATCTGGGATTGATAGTTGGGGTAAATGGGATTAGAATGGACCTGGAAAAAGTAACAGCAGTGAAGGAGTGGGAAGCACCTGGCAAGCTCAAGGAAGTTCAAGTGTTTTTAGGATTCGCACACTTCTACCGAAGGTTTATATGAAACTATAGCAGGGTGGTCCAACCATTAACCAAACTTACGAAGAAACTGGTACCTTTTCACTGGGGCCTTGATCAAAAGAGAGCATTTGCCGAATCGAAGGAAGCATTTACAACAGCACCAGTTCTAGCACACTTCGACTACGAAAAGGAAATAGTCCTGGAAACCAACGCATCGAGTTATGTATCCGCGGGAGTATGATTACAGTACGATGATCAGGGAATCCTCCATCCAGTGGCATTCTTTTCAAAGAAACATACACCAGCGGAAGAAAATTACAAAATCTATGATCAAGAGCTGGGAGCCATCGTTAAAAGTCTGGAACAATGGAGACCGGAATGCGAAGGGTCAGTACATTTTATCAAAATACTGACAGACCACAAGAATCTCGAATACTTCATGACTTCAAAGCTACTCAATAGAAGGCAAACAAGACGGTCGGAATTCCTATCAAGATTCAAGTTCAAGATCATTTAACGTCCAGGAAAACAGGGTCAGAAACCTGATACACTCACCAGAATGCCAGGAGACATTCCTCCGAAGGGGGGGGCAGAAAAAACCCAACAAATCGTGCTGAAGACGGAAAATCTTGATCAAAGAATACAGAAGGGATTGGTGGTAGCGTTTGTGGAAGTAGTCAGTCGAGAAGCCGATGAAGTTAGTTCAGAAGAGTTGTGGAATTGGATTCAAAGGGTGTGCAAGGACTGCCCGTATGACAGCAGCGAAGGACGGTGTGCCAACGCCATGGAAATCATCAGCGAAGAAAATTCGGAGAAACTTCAACTGATGAAGGATCATCACGATATACCGGCAGCAGGACATCCAGGACGAGGAAAAACCTTCGAACTCCTCAAAAGAAGTCATCAATGGCCAGGTATGAGGAAGGACGTGGACAGGTACGTACGAAACTGCCATGTATGTCAACGCAGCAAAGCAACCAACCAGAAGATCCACGGATGGCTCAAACCACTGGAGGTACCGCAACAACCGTGGAAGGATCTGAGTATGGATATTGTGGTGAGACTACCGGAGAGCGAGGGGTACAACGACGTATGGGTAGTGGTTGATAGGTTGTCAAAAATGAAACATTTAGTACCATGTCGGGACGATACAGACGGCAAGAAACTGGGCGAGATGTTTATACGAGAGGTGTTCAGGTTACATGGCCTATCAGACACCATAGTATCGGACAGAGGACGCCAATTCGCGTCAGAGTTCTGGAGACATGTTTGTGAAAGACTTGGAATCGAACGAAGGCTGTCAACCGCGTTTCATCCGCAGACAGATGGACAAACAGAACGAATGAACGCCATTATGCAACAATACCTCAGAGCCTTCGTCAATTATCAACAGAACGACTGGACACAGTGGCTACCAATGGCAGAATTCGCGTCGAACAATCACGCCCCGGAAACAACAGGATGCTTACCATTCTTTGGCAATTACGGATTTTACCCAAGAATGACCTTTAGTCAACATCCGATTCAGAATGGAAACGATATCAGGGAAGTAAACGCAAACACCCTCTCCCAAAAAATGAACGATATCTTCCAACAGATGAAGACTGAAATGACTCGAGCGCAAGATATCCAGGCGGAACAAGCGGACAAGCATCGACGGGAGGGAGTGCAGATGAAGGTTGGGGATCGAGTCTGGATGGACGCCAGCAATATTACAACACAACGACCCAGCAAGAAACTTGACTGAAAACACCTGGGACCCTACAAGATTACATAGGTCATCAGTTCATGGGCCTACCGGTTACAGTTACCCAAGGATCTTCACATCCACCCAGTACAACCAATCTCCCGATTGAACAAAGTATCGGAAGATCCTGTACCAGGGCAAATCGAACCCGCACCACCTGCAGTTATTGTGGACGGAGATGAAGAGTACGAAGTGGAACGCATCGAGGATTCGAGGGTATTTCGATGACAGCAACAGTACCTGGTCAAGTGGACAGGCTATGATGAACAAAGCTGGGAGCCAGCGGTTAACGTGGACGGGTTTCAAGCAATCGACATTTTCCATGCGGATCAACCTGGCAAACCCGGATCAACAGCGTCGTAGGAACTTAGCATGGGGGAGGGGGAGCTACTGTCACGGTTGTGTCGAGTGAGAATCGAGGGAGGAATATGGATCGATGATTGGGATACAGGAATACGAAGGAAATCAGGTTTCGTTGGAAAGAATCAGGTTTCGTTGGTTGGAATCAGGTTTCGTTGGAAAGAATCAGGTTTCGTTGGAAAGAATCAGGTTTTGATTGGAAAGAATCAGGTTTTGATTGGAAAGAATCAGGTTTCGTTGGTTGTGTTGTCAATATGGCATGATGGTTATGGCGTAGGCCACGGACTGAAGGGGTGGTGTCCATAGTTGGGTGGAGTTAGGATGTATTTTGGAATGAGTGAGCAAAGGTGACGACAGTCGCGTTAACTGTATATAAGGACGTTGGATTTGCGGAGGATAGGTTTGTTCTTCACTCGTTCTCTAGTCTACAAAACAATCAATAGCTTCGGCACCAACCTCTGTTCACTTCTGTGATTCCGGATTTCGAGTCTCTAGTTTGTTACGCAGTACCCACGATCACTGTACCCTCCCGTTTGGTTTTTATAACCCCTAGAACTCCGAGCCTTGAAACCCTGACAATTTTGAAAGTGGAACAAGACTATGGATGTTGATCCTCAAGATGAGGGTTCCTTCACTACCCAGTACAAGGATGCATTCATAAGATATGTGGAGCTCTAATACTGCGTCAAAAACCAATTCAAGACTGCCGGAAAATCTCAATCAATACCAAATGATAACTTTTTCTCCTCCATAGCAGTGTCGGGCCCAAGTCAATCGACTTATGATCCATTTGATTTGTCCAGTAATGATGAGTATTTTACACCTGCAAACAGGGCGGAATGTACTCCCAGGTGCAGCAATTGCACAGCCTAATTATTGACGGCCACTATACTCTATTTGAATTCACCACCTGAGATACCTAAAAATTGGGGACAAATTAATCCCAATTATAGTGATTATGGTTCTGACCCCACCGAGATTAGCAGGGCTTTCTGGATTCCAGACATAATGAACTGGTGGCAACAGCAAAAAAATATGAACACAAAGTATACAGATCTAGCCAATATAGCCCTGGACATTGTCTCAATCATGCCACACACAGTTGGAGTGGAAGCCAGCTTTTCACTTGACCAAGATGTTATAGAATGGAGGCAGTCAAAAACTATAGGTGAAACACTTCAAGAAAAAATAGTTGTTCAGCAGTTTGGGAGAAGTAATCTTGGTCTTTTGGCCAGTGATACATTACGAATAGATTCATCCATATCTGATAACCATTCTGAAATCAAGAATGACGCTGAGGAAAGAATTATGTATTAGATGGCCAAGGTTCATGACTTTTGGGAGATGTAGCAGGGCAGTGAAAATCTACACGCAACTCAGAAGACATCACACACCCAGAATAAGTAAATGACTGCCATGGGTTACATTATAGACAAAGAAGAGACAGATAAAGTATCATGGTCTGCCTTTTAACATGATAGTGTTGAAGCTTTCAAAATGACTGAAAAATCTCCACTTCCACCGTCCTTACCACAAATCAACCTCCCTGGTGGCAAAACCAAAGTTCACAACATCCAGCGAATATGTAGAATTGACTGCCATCCTAGCCAAAGTGATCATGATAGTTCTTCCAAAACAAATTCTGATACAGATGATTGGCTCTATTGGAACGGTGACTTGAACGATCCAAACAATAATGAAAACAATGGGAAGGCTGACAATGAAGATGATATGGATATATGTAATGATACTGATGTTATTGATGAGGCAGATCAGCCACATATATATGCTGCCCCTAAGATCGTAGGAATTATCAGGCCAGTTCAAAAGTCAAATCGCACAGCAACTCTGATCGTCATAAACCCTACGCCTGTCAATACCCAGTAAAAACACAATGGAAAAGGGCATAAGCAACGGTAGAGCGGTGATCTTCATTTTATATTTCTTTTGGTTTTCTGATTCTTGTAATGGGGCATAGCTATTTTTTATTGTGCAATTTTCTAGGTCACTATTGAGAAATGTTTTATATTTCATACATATATAATGAAAAGGCTGTTAAGACAATATATTGGAGAAACGCAAATACTGGGCCCATGGTGATATTATTTAGGCCTTTTTCAAGTTAATTTTAAAGGTAAGATTAGAGTGGATATGAATAAAATGTGCGAAAGGTGGGCAATAATAAGATAATGGAAATTATTGATACTAAAATATTTGTAGTAATTGACACATACCACAATATACTGGAATTTACCACAGCTCGAGTTTACACATAGTTTTGGCTATCTTTCTTCTTGTTACAAAGTTAAACTATCAGGTTATGATACATATTTAATCAATTGTATTTAAAATATTGAATTTGACTGAAGCGAGTTCAATAACTGACAAAATCATAAATATGAATCACTGATTCGATTCAATTGAGAATATCAAAAGTCACATGTGCGATAGTATGATCGCGCGTGTGGACCGGTCCAACAACCCGGGAATTTGGGCTGTTCCAAAATGTAGAGTCATTCCGGATTGTTCTTTTTGGTTCGGTTCTGCTGACAACCAACACAGTTGATTTGGAAACAGGTCGGTTCCAACCTGAATCCAACCTGAAGGCTCCAGGTTTGAACCGTTGCTGACATTACAGCAGGATAGTGGGAGAATATTTGAGATCAGCAAGGGATGTTAGATTGACAGCCATAATGCAAAGACAGTTGCAGGAAATGGTTGAGGTCAACCGAGTCACCATGAATGAAGAGCAACTTTGAAGCCACATACAACTCATGAACAAGGAAATCAATGCCCCGAACCAACTTCCAACCACCAGCAGGTTGAACAACCTTATCAGGAAAAAGAAGCTGGTAAAGAAAAAGGAAGAAAGAATTCAGGTACTTATGAGGAAGGGAGAAAGAATCTTGATGGAAAAAGAGAATCTGATGCAGGAATTGATTCTTAACATGCAAAAGGTACATACAATGGAAGAATGAGTTCCGGAATGCAATTATGGAGATATTGTCGAAAATGTTTTGAGTCTGGAGTAGCCACTAGATGAGAAAAGTCCAGAACAGACAGAAATAAGACAAGACTGGGAAGATGTGCAGGCACAATGGGAGAATTTTAAGAAAATGGCAGAGAAAAATTGGGAACAGATAACCTGAATCCTAGGATCAATGGAGGGAAGAATAGGAGAGAGAGAGAAAAAGAAACACAATAAAAAGGGGAACAGAATTGTCTACTTTTCAGTAATAGATAGGAAGGAACTCCGGGAATAGGAGGTGCATTGGGCTTTGAAAATTGCCAGAAAACCCAGCATGTTCAACACCGAACAGGAGAAGCTAAGGTATGTGGTGGGATGTCTCGAGGGGGTAGCCCTGGCACAGCTAATGCTAGTCTGCAATCAAATCATGCCGGAAGTTAAGCTTGAATCCCTGAAAGCCCTCATCAGGCTGCCAGATCTAATATTCGGAGATCAGAACCAAGCAGCAATGGCCCAGAGGGAACTGCTGAAACTCAAACAACAAGATAGATAATTCTCCCAGTACTATGTGCAATTTCAGCAATATGTAGTGGATGTCAAATAGAATGTGGAAGCCCAGCTAGATGTATTATGAAATAGGTTATCCAACAAGCTGAAAGAGTGTCTACAACACTCTGCCATACGGGAAAATCTGGGTAAATTTGTCGAGTTGTGGTCAAAAAAGGATTCACAAATAGGAGCACAAGCTGTGGAAAGGAAGTCATGAAGATAGTAAGGGGCTACTGGAAGTCTGACCCAATGACCAACACCATATCCACCCAGGGACAGTATCTGCAGGAATGATAGCAGTCTATTTGGGCTCTGCACCATTGGACCTTTCGGCAGTCAAGAGAAAAATGATTACATCCAACAAAAGAAAATGGTGAGGGAACATGGGCTATGTATGAATTGTGGAGATTGTAGGCATTTGGTTGCATCATGTCCAAGGAAATTGAAGGTGGCAGCAGGACATGTGGAGGTATTACAATTCAGGGATTCAGGAAAAGGAAGAAAGTAGAGAAAGCAACAGAAGTGGGGTCAGAAAATATTTAGTCCAGGGAAATAAGGATGTCAATTGTACTGGAAATGAATCTTCTTTATCAGTCAATACTAGTATTGG
Organism: Trichophaea hybrida; assembly: GCA_015178995.1. NCBI lineage: Eukaryota > Fungi > Ascomycota > Pezizomycetes > Pezizales > Pyronemataceae > Trichophaea > Trichophaea hybrida. The sequence continues at coordinate 33,966 of WHVE01000499.1, forward strand.
TATTTCGCCATGATCTATTCAAAGTGCAGAAATAAAAGATTCCTCCATGGAAAGCAAATACCTTGTGTCAAAGGTTCATGGCTCGGGGTTCTAGGGGTTATAAAGACTAAAAACTGGATGGCTAAGAAGTCTGAGGGTAGCCTGTAGCTACAAAAGCAAGGACTGTATACAAGAGACTCTATTCATAATCACTGAGTATGAAAGAAGTGAAAGCCGAAGCATATTGATTGTTTTATAGACGAAAAAACGAGTGAAGAAATAAACCTATCCTCCATCAAATACCTGGTTTAGATACAGTAATTTACTTGTTCCATAATACTTCCAAACTCCTGCTTAATTTGTACATCACTGTTGTACAATTCCGTCGTTTCCAGTTTTGAACTTGATTTCGTGCTTTCAGCCTTCATTCAAAACCTGATTTCATTTTCGTCGTGCTTTAGCCTTTGTTCGAAACCTGATTTCATTCACATCATGCTTTAGCCTGTGTTCGAAACCTGAGTTCATTCCCTTCATGCTGTAGCCACTGTTCGAAACCTGATTTCATTCTGGTTGTACTTTGACTTTTATATCATTCACCAATCATCACCCCACCATTGATTGTTACTCACCACAACTATAACAGCAGCTCCCCCCACTCCAATGCCGAGTACCTATGAGGTTCATGGCCCTGGCTTGCCAGGTAGTCCAGTGTGGCAATTGGCAATGGCCTTAAGTCCATCCACGTTGATCGCAGGCTCCCAGCTGCGCTCGTCGCAGCCCCTCCATTTTAATAAATACTGCAGCTGCCTCTGAATCAGCCTGGAATTATCTATACCCTCAACTTTGTGTTCCTCTCCTCTGGCCACTATTATTGGCAGTGGTGGTTCAAGCTTTTGATTTGGGAGAGAATCCTGAATGGCCTGATCTAATCTGGATATTGGTTGAACGTTGTGAATGTGTAGTTGACTTAGTAGCTGAACTCTCCAGGCGTATGGACTGACAACCTCCATAATTTCCTATGGTCCAATACATTTCCAGTTCAGTTTCTAACTGGGTCGGGTGGTCAATATATTTTGTATGTCCATCAATACCTTTTCGCCGACGTCTAATGGTATAGCAACCCATTTCGATTTGTTGGCCTGTTCGGACTATACAGCCTGGGCTCTTTTCATTTCTGCTCTGAGTTGGCTAAACAGTTGCTCCATCTGTTGGGTGATCTGATGGGCGTTTACCTCACGAATGATTCGCAGGTGCCTAACTAGATGTTGGCCGAAGGTCGTTCCCAGATGACAGCCATAGTTGCCAAAAAGCGCGGAGCAATTGGTCATCCACGAGATATGATTGTTAGCTGCGAACTCTGCTAATAGTTACCACCTGACCGTATTGTTCTGTTGATAATTAACAAAGTTCTAGAGGTACAGTTCCATACCATGTTGACTGTTTCAGTTTGGTTGTCAGTCTGTGGATGAAATGCGGTTGACAGTCTTCGTTCGATTCCCAATCTTTTCCAAATGTTTTTCCAGAATTCCGAGGTGAATGGTGGCCCTCAATTGGACACTATTGATTCCGGTAGTCCATGCAGTTCTAATACTTTGACATACATTTTTCCCAGCTTCTTTCCATTTTTTTTGTCAGTACAGGATACCAGGTATTGTATCTTCATTAGGCGATTAACCACTACCCATACTACGTTGACCCCTTCGCTTTCTGGTAGTCTAACTACAAAGTCCATGCTCAAATCCTTCAATTGTTGCTTTGTTATTTCTAATGGCCGTAACAAGCCATGAGTCTTTCTGTGGGTTGCCTTGCTCCACTGACAGGTGTGGCAATTTCGTACGTAGCGATCCACATTCTTCCTCACCCGATTCCAGGAGTGACTTCAGCTTAGCAATTCATACGTTTCTACTCGTCCTGGATGTCCTGCAACCTCAGAGTCATGGCATTCTTGGATCCACATCAGCTTATCTTCGTCCATTGGTTGGATTTGTTGTAATTCAGAGACTTTCAGCTGTTCTTTCCTGTGTGTGCCTAACTCTGGGCATTCCTTATATATATTTTTTACCCAGTTCAACAGCTCGTCATGATTTACCAAGTTGTTATCGAGCTTAACAGTTTCAATGAATGCTACTAACAGGTTGTGGCACAGTTGCTTGTCGAGGTTTTCCGTTTTTAACACTGTTTGTTGGGTTTTTTCGGCCTGCCCCTTCGGAGGAATGTCTCCTGGCATTCTTGTGAATACACCCGGTATCTGACTTTGTTTTCCTGGGCGGTAGACTATCTTGAACTTATATTAGACCTTGACAAGAACTCGGACCAGCTGGTTTGTTTTCGGTTCGGCAATTAAGATGTCATGAAGTACTTCGAGTTCTTGTGATCAGTCAGGATCTTCATAGGGTGTGCTGAACCTTTGCATTTGGGTCACCATTGTTCCAGGCTTTTGACCATTGTGCCAAATTCTTCATTGTAGATTTCGTAATTTTCTTCGGCGGGCAAATGTTTTTTGGAGATGAATGGCACTGGATGTAGCACTCCTTGGTCATCATGCTGAGAGAGAACACGTTTGGATACGTAACTAGAGGCGTCAGTTTCGAGGACTATGTATTTTGAATAATTGCAATGGGCCAGCACAAGTGCTTGGGTAAAAGCTCTGTTGATTTCTGAGAAAGCCCAGTTTTGATCTGGTCTCCAGAGCAAAGGTACTAACGTTTTCCTAAGTTTTGTTAGTAGTTGTACCACCCTGGTGTAATTCCATATAAACCGTCAATAAATATTGGCAAAGCCTAAAAAGGCTTGGACTTCTTTATGTTTCTCCAGTGCTTTCCAGTTTTCAACTGCTTGGACTTTCCCCGGGGCCATTCTGATTCCGTTTACTCGGACAATTAACCCTAGGTATTTGACTTCTTCCTTATGGAACTTACATTTTTCTGCTTTTAGGTAGAGGCCGGCTTCAATGTGAAATAACATTACTGCTCTGACGTGTTCCTTGTGTTGTTTCAGATTGTTGCTGTACATAAGAATATCATTCAAAAAAGCCATGCGGAATATATCCAAAAATGGTAGTAATGTATGATTGATAAACTCTTGGAATGATGTCAGTGCATTGGTAAGTCTGAAAAGCATAACTAGGGATTCGAAATGTCCATAGTGGGTCCCAAAGGCAATTTTCCGCTCATCCCCTTCTGCAATTCTAATCCTGTTATACATATCGCGGACATCTAACTTTGTGTAATAGCGGACCTTTGAGAATCTCAGCAGGGTTTCTCGGATCAATGATAGGGGGTAACGGTTCTTTATTGTTCCTTCATTTAGGCCTCAGTAATCGACATAGAGTCTTAAACCCCCCCCTGGTTTTGGAGCGAAGAGTACTAGGGCTCCGCAAGGTGATGAAGACAACCGAATAAATCCCTTGGACAAGTTCTTTTCTATGTATTTTGTTAAAACTTGAAGCTCTTCTCGGGATAAGCTGTAAATAGGTTCAAACGGCGGTGTGAACCCTTCTTGCAGCTTAATTTCACAGTCATAGGACCACTGTGGAGGTCGTATTTCCGCAACTACCTGGCTGATCAGGGGTAGGAACATGTGGTACTCTTTGGGGATGACTTCTTTGAGGGGTTCTTCTTGTAGATCATTTATTTCCAAGGCCTTATTGATTGTGTACAATGTAATGGTGTATACTTTAAGCCCTTCCTTCTTCATTCTTCTCATACAGGGTGTGGCGGCTACTGTCCAGATGTCTCGCCTGGGTCACTCTGGATCCGCTGTTTCCATATGATTAGCCCACACCCATACGCTCGAATGATGTTGGCAGTATTGTTGGCAGTAGCTGCTTTCGAAACAAATCCTGCAACTTTGAACTTTGACTGTTATATCGTGAAGTTTTCATTATGATAGCCCTAACACTATCAGATAATGTCCTAACTTTGTTACCAATGCTGATAGTTGCTCCTGATGTGATTGTATTCCCATGTTTAACTTGGCCATGGTTGTAATAGTTCCGGATTTGATGGGCCTTCCATCAATAATCTCTAACTCTCTTGACTCTCATAATTCGTTCTCTTCTAATTAATGATTGTGAACAAAATCTTTGTCCACAAATGCTGTTCCTGTGGCTCTAGAGTCAATTACAGTGTGCTTATCAATCAACTTGTCTCCAATTTTCAGCGACCATTTCACAACAAAATGGTTGCTTTCCATTAAAGACTCCTCAATTTCTGTGCTACCAATCAAGAACTGCAAAATTCCAATACAAGATTTAACAACAGTAAATAAAGGAAATTCATGTCCAGTGCAATGGCCATCCTTATTGCACCAGCTTAAACTTTTCCCAACTCAACTTCTTTTTCCAAATCTGCATCCATTTCATTTCCTGCTTTCTTAACAGGTGTTACCTCCATCTGTCCTGATGGTGCTTTCAATTTTCTCGGACATGATGCCGCAAAGTGCCTGCAATCTCCACAGTACATATAGAGTCCTCCTTCCCTTCATCGATTGTGTTCTTCCAAAGCAATTCTCGTCTCTTTGACTGCCGAGAGGTCCATCAGAGCGGGGCCATGATAATTCGTTATAGTGTCTGATGGTGCTATGTCTGGGGCCGATGTGGTATTGCTTGGGGTTTCATTTTTCTTTGACCCTGCGGTCCATCATCCTGACTTTTTTTTGGCCGCTCAAGCACAGATTTGTGAATCTCTCTTTGAGCAGTATTTGCCAAATTCTGTAAGGTCTTCCAGAATGTTGCAATGTTGTAGTGAATGTTTCAATTCTTAGGATAAGCCCTGTCTTAGCACGTTTACTTGGGCTGTATTGTTCCAATCAACATTTGGCACCCATCGTTCAAATTCTGGGTAATACTGAAAGAATTCTAAGTCTTTTGGTTGAAGCTTATGGAGTTCTTGATTGGCGGTGGCTCGAATATCTTAATATACAAAGGCAAGCTGTAGTTCGTCCAACATTTTTTCCAATAATGGAAATTTGAAGTTACCAGTGACTCTGCTAATGCATGGCAGGATCTGATTTAATGCCACGTCTTCCAATCAGATTGCTACATATTACATTTTCGATTGCTCATCAAAAAATTATGTTGGTTCATCTGCAATTGTCAATGCTAATTGTCCCATTCATCCTCGGAGTGCTCTTCCATCTGTTCCTAAAAATCTGACAATTTTGCTGCCTTTATATCCCCTATTTTCACTACCATTACCACCATTCCCCGCGAGCACAAGCACTCTTCTGACCTGATCTCAATATTCATTTCTTTCTTCTCCACAGATTCTTAACTGTTCCTCTGTTTCCTCTAATTCCTTTCTGAAATTTTCTGACCCTTCTGGTACTCTGGTTGCTTGTCATTAATCCAATTCGGTGACTTTGGTCTGTAAATCCCTGTGTGTACAGGCGGGTACTCTTGCTTCCAAGTCCTTGATTCTTTGTTGTGTTTGTGCCAATTCCTTGTCAATGTTTGACTAGTTTTGTTTGAGGTCTTTCCCTTCTTTTAACAACTCAGTGATTCATCCTTGCGAAGCTTCAATGTTTGCTGCTTGGGTGACAATTTGTTCGTTCAATCGCTCTATTTGATTCTTGTTTTGAGATGCTGGTGCTCCAGCCATGCCTGCTATGGAGTCGTTCATTTTGTTGGCTGCTGTCAGGGCATCTTGTTGGTTCAGCTTTGTAAAATCCACCAATATTATTTGTGCCATTATATTTTGATCCACTCTCGCAATCTCAATATAGTGAGGCCCTTCGCTCATACTGCTGCATGACATGGCTACTTGCGTCTTTGAAGGGTGATTGGTGAAGGTAGTTGTTGATATTGAATGCTAGTAAATATTCTTTCTCTACACACTGATCACAGATGTGTTCCCACTTGTTGTTTGGCCAGTAAATCCAGCAATCATTGAAACAGGAGATATCGCAGCAACCACAGCTGTTTGGATTCCAGTACATCAACACCTTGCTAGATACCAAGGCAGAAGGTTTTCAAGACCGAGAGTCCAAAGTGAACAAATGATACAATTGCGTTCTTCAATACAATCGAAAAAGATATCAAATTTCCCTATGCCGCAGTTGCAGGTAGATGCTACGGCCCAATCCTGAATTACTCCGCAGGTCAAGTGGATGGTTGGGCTTGGATAATCGTGATCTAGATCTCCTTCTTCTACTAAACAATAACAAAAATAAATACAGTTGCAGGTCCTTTCGTCTTCGCTCATTAAAAGTGGCACTGGTTGCTAAATATATCTGGGTTCGTAGGTCTTCGAAAGATCCACAGACAAGATTAACTGATGTGTCTCCAGTAGAACTGGATAATTGATCTGTTTTTGAAGTTGCTTGTTGATTTACAAACTTTGCAGGACTGTAATGACAGCCGACCAACGCCAGATAACCGCCCGGAATATTGTCACTTCGCAGGAGTGCAATTGTACACCAGCGATCATCTTACCTTACAATTATATTACTTCATCACTTATTTTTGTGTGCAACCGTATCTACTCATACTCTCTCGTATGGAGCCATACTGGCCCGTACTCGTCCTTACACTATGATCGCTCTTAAAAAAATTGGATACGTTTCGCTTATGGAATTCGCGATCAACCCCTTTTTTCCAACGCATCACTACACGCACAATAACATACAGAGATCTCGAAAAACAAGCAATTATATACTCAATTCCTTTAGAGAACTCATCTAAAATTCAATTGTATGTCACTAACCTTTGTGAGAGCAAGAAAACCCAGCAGGCATTGGTGGTGGCTACAGGCCGCCGAAATTGATCACCAGAACCCAGCTGTTCTGAAATCAGAAACAAGGCGGAAATCGATACCGATCACCATGCCGAAGATAGCAATCACAACTGCAATGATCATAATAGTCAAAGAGACAACTACGATTGGCATCTCGGAGATGCTGGCGGATACACACTAGTTATTAGCAACAATGACTACTTATCGGTTGTCACCATTTCACAAGAATACGGATTGAACTCTACCAGTCGCAGTAGCAATATGTTCCAATAAGTTTACTATCCAATTAGTCTGGTCGACGGTTACAGAAACCATTCCAAGAAGATTCAGATGTGAATTGTTCCTTGAAACGCATTACCGGCCACGACGTACTTACCCCCGAGATAACATTCACAAGATCGTTCAACGAGAGAAATTATATACGAACAATTGATCGATTAGTCGCAAGACTACGGAATGCCGCGGAGCCGTATCAAAGACGTGTCGATTCATTGTTGGACAAGAAGCCACCCACGATAAATACGTTCGATCAAGCTCACTTGATAATAACCTTCCACCGAACTGAGCGAAACCTCTGAAGTACATTTACGACACATCAATATTCCACGAGCACGGAAGTGCATCTACAGACAACGATTGAACGAGCATGGAAGTGCATCTACCGAGAACGATTCAAAGAGCACGGAAGTGCATCTACGAAGAATAGCAGAATAGGCACGGAAGTGCACCTACGGAGAATAATAGCACATATGATTGGAAGATCGCAATGACCTCTCTACAAGATGATAGTTTTACGCGTGGTGGATCACTGGTTCATCGAGTCGAGATCAATGCAAATTCCCTACACGAAGGAAATCCAAGACAAAAGCAAGCCGAAAGACCAATGAAAGTCGCAAGATCATGAAACCGAAAGTTGAAAGCGAATACGATAGACACGGAGAGCTAAATTGACCCCAAGAGACGTGTCACCAGCGGGATGGTCACACCCCTGAGAAATCCTCGATGTACGTTCGACAAGATCATTCTCATACGATCGAACACCGGAAGAAGTCAAATGTCACCAAATGCATCCTATTAAGCAGCAGGAAGCGCTAGCAAGTCATAATCGACCTAATTTTACTGCGTCGATTAATTGGTTCTACGATGGTTACCCCTAAACGCGTCGAATCATATATGATCCAAACGCGAAGTCAACGACGAAAGACATGTCGATACGATCTACAATTGCATGAGCATGCGCACTTGACGATTGCATTCCTCCGAATTGAGCAGAAGCACTGAAATGCACCTATTCCATCATTCCACGGGCAAAGTACAGTCACAATTAAGGCCTACAGGGCAATCAAGGCCGAATGCTACAAAATTCACCTCTTTATGGATGATCGAAGCATGGGATTTACCGAACATTCGATCGACACTGCCGACAGCAATTGCAATCCATGAGACTCCATACACATACCGCCAATGACAACTTCCACCGGATTCGGCTCACATTATAGCTGAAGTTCGAATTCGGGATCAACAAGGTGAAATGCAACCCGCGTACCAGCACTTACCAACTGCGGCGCGACAAGCATCTTTATGTCTCCAAGGCCTCTTGAAAATTCAGTCAGGCAGACAAAGCAGTGGGCATCGGCATCCTTGGGTTTTACGGGTGTGCGATGGAGTCTGCGAGGAAGCCAACACACGGCAGAAGGTGGGGGAGATAGCCGAGTAGTGATGATGAAGGTTCAGTTCCTAGAACATTTCGCACCGGTTGATAAGCCAATGGCTTACCACAGGTTGACGAACCAATGGTGAATTCCTATCGGCACCAATTGAGTGTACGAGTGGAAGTGGGAAATGTTCGCAGGTGGATTTTGGCCACCGGGGGTGCCACGGGAATCCTAGGTTCCTCCCCCGGCTATACAATTAATATCTCTACGGACACCAATTGGAGGGCTCCAGGAGAAGAAGATTATGTGCACTTGAAAAAGACCTCATGGGCGGAAAGATGGCAGTTACCCGCGGGGGCAAGCGGTTCCTCTGGATATTCAATTTCTTGGAGTTACTGCATATGATGACTTGCAAATATGTGCGGTTGTCATGGCATTTGTCCTATGGAGTGGACGGTGCACCGGGTTGCTGGGAGCTGCGGAAGAGTGGAACCTCAGATTGATGTGATGGCAACCCTCGCAGGCTGAATGGGCGAGCAAGGAGCAGCGGCGGCAGTTGTGGCAGAAGAGTGTACCAACAATGGGGACCTTGAATGACTGCTACCGGCCGCCGAGTCAAGAAAGGAGTACACTGGCCGCGGTGCCTTGATTCCTTTGTGGACGGCCATTGGACCCGTGGCTCCTGATTTCCGCGACATCTACCGCTCCATCCTTTTGCATTATCATTTTAGCTAACACTTGTGGAGCAGGTACGGTGCCTATAATGATTGATATGAGCCTGTACGGACGTCCGATATGACACTGAGTCGCACATGGGAGACCATACGTACCCCGAGTTGATCGATACAATTGATGCGAAACGACTTCTATGCGGATGGCAACCTTGACAATACCACCGCTTATGCATGTCAGCGAAGTCTATGACATTACACAGTTATGGCAGAGTTATGGCAGGGCCACAAAATGCGGATTTCACGAGTACAAAGTGCAATCGCACATACTTCTGCGAAGGATAACAAGAATTGTTTTTGCCTATATGGCATCACATAGTTTCGTTTGAACTTCTACCCTCTTTTGAAACTCTCACTTTAAATAACACACAACGAGAATTGCAATCACTAGTATGAAGCGAAGATGGCAATCAAAAGTGCCGGAATGAATGAGAATCAACGAGAATCGATAAGAGAATTGACATCACACTCAATACCGTACCCACTGGCATAATTGGAAGTCGTCGAAGGAGCACCGATCTCCAAAAGAGAGGAACGACCGCCCTGGAACCGGAGCATCACCAATATCCTTGCAATGACGTATGGCATTTATTAAACCACGGGAAAGGCGCAAAATGCGTTTTACGAGTGCAGAGTGCAATCACACACTCGGAGAACAATTACAAAAGTCCTCTTGCCGATATGGATATATACAAGGTTACGTTTCAACTCTACCCTTTTCTTTAAGAAACACTTACCTCATAAATGATGCTGCCAGACTTGCAATTGAATGCAGATTTACAAGTATCGAGTCACGATGGCTATCGAAACAGTCAGAATCGATAAGAATCGATAAGAAAATCAACACAGAAATTGACAGCATACGCACCTGCATACTCACAAGTCGTCAATGGAGCGCCGACCTTAAAAAAGAGGGGGATGGCCGTTCCGGAAACTGAGAATCCACCGCTACTGCAAACGAAATCCGCACCGGAAGTGCTGGAATGACACATAATCACCACGAAGTGCACCTGTCATACCGCAGACGTCAAGGGCACCAGGAAGTCAATGAGATCACACACAAGTGCACCAGGGAGTTCCAGAAGTCATCAGCAACAATGCAGGTTCCCACTGGAAGCACCAGCGGAAGCACCACTGAACGGATCGAATGCACAATCGCCTGCAACAGACGATGACAATGGGATCAACTGTACCCAGTATCAGCAGCCAGAAGGCCAGACACATCAGCAATCGAAATGTCAAGCTGCACGGAATGTGAACTGACTAAACTCCTCAATAGACATATGAGGAGGATACTGCAATAGGGCTTCAGAGCTGAGAGCACAAACGCACCAAATTAGATGTACTTGCCAATCTGTGACTTTAGTGGGTCCACAAATTCGGAAGTCGAGAGCATGAGAACCGGAAAATGGATGCCTTGATGCACCTAGAGCACAAGCATACTTTTCTACTTTGTGAGTACTACCTTAAGGCATGCTTACGAGTTAGATACCGCAACTCAAATGAGTATATACAAATGAATGTCGATATATGATGGCTGCAATGAAGAGTTAGAGCGAAGCCGACACAAATCAACCAGCCACCATCGGATCTGCAGCTGGATGGCAACCACAAGTCAAAGACGAAGAACATCTGCATAGCTGATATACGAGTCAATCTAGAGCCGATCAATGAGACATACTAATGCCGAGCACGGAGGCTATCACCGATGAGGTCTGCTGTGTGCTTGGAAATTCGGATTTGGAGAAACTGGAATTCCACTTGGATATTCGGAACCATGGACTCGATGGTTTACTCGAAGATTTACTCGAAGGTTTACTCGATGGTGTACTCGGATATGAGCTGCACCTGGAGCCGAAGGATACTTGTTTGCACCGCAACCAAACTCGGTTGGCAAGGTCAAAGAGCAAAGTCAAAGGGCAACCGAAGTTCGAAGCCTCAGAAGCATGGCCCGTCAGAATGAAGATGAGTATATCCATTGAAGTCAATTGACTACTGCAGAAACTATTCTGAGATGAATCAGAAGCCAATTGGCCCGAAAGATGTGTCACTGGCCATGGTGGCCGCTCTCCCCTCAGAAACATGTTCAATGAGAGAAATTGCATACTAACGATCGATGGCGGAAGCCAATGACGACATAAGCACCACCGAGCCGACACTACCAAGAGCAATGGCTTGGATCCGGAGCGCTGCAAGTGAACTTGGATTCGGTGCTATGGAGAAGCTGGAAGTCACCTCGGGAATGCGCTCGGAGGTGGGCTCGGAAGTCTGCTGTAGGAGTGGGTTTGGATTCGGGCACATGGAGAACTTGGAGGTTTCCTTCTGTTCTCTTCTCTTCTCTTCTCTTCTCTTCTCTTATCAGATCTCGGCCCGGTACAAATGGCGTCAGCATGGGTTTTTACCACCTACCACTGGTGGTGGAGTTTCCCCGTGCGCCGGATCCACCGAAAGGTGACCCTTTAGTGGTACTGATCAGTTGCGGGATATATGAGGCCGTACGAGGGTGTACGAGTCTGAATCTTTAATTTTTTCCTTCTCTTCTCGTGTACAGATATGGCAGCCCAGGGGGTTTGCAGCTAGAGAGGGGGATGATGTAATGGCGGCCGGCCAGCGCCGGGTAACCGCCCGGGATATAGTCACTTCGCGGGAGTTCAATTGCACACCAGCGATCATCTTACCTTACAATTATATTACTTCATCACTTATTCTCGTATGCAACCATATCTACTCATACTCTCTTGTACGGAGCCATACTGGCCCGTACTCATCCTTACAAGAACGCATTGCAAGTACGATGACAATAATAGCAGCCTCCACAGTGAGGATAACAGCACATAAAACAAAAATATAATTCATAGAATTGATTATAGACTTGTTCTTCTGTCAAGGATTCAGGGCTCGGGGTTCTAGGCGTAATAAATACTAAAAACCAGATGGCTAGGAAGTTCGAGGGTCGCCTGTTGCTACGAAAGCAATGACTGTATAAAAGAGACTCGATCCAGAATCACTGAGGGTGAGAGATGTGAAAGTTGAAGCTAAATGATTGTTTTATTGATGAGAGAATGAGTAAAGAAACATACTTATCCTCCACCAAACGCCTGGTTTATATACAGTAATTCACTCATTCCATAATACTTCCAAACTCCTGCTCTCTTTGTATATTGCTTTTGCACGATTCTGTGGTTTCCTGTTTGGAACATGTTTTCTTGCTTTTAGTCTTCATTCGAAACCTGATTTCATTCTCGTTGTGCTTTAGCCTCCATTCAAAACCTGATTTCATTCGCATCATTCTTTAGCCTCCATTCAAAATCTGATTTCATTCTCGTCATGATTTAACTTTTATATTAATCACCAATGATCACCCCACCATCGATCGTCACTCAGCACAACTGTAACACAAGGAATATGTCACCGCCCAAGGTGGTCACACCAGAGACTTTGAAACACGTTCCATAACGAACCATATACAATTGATTGATAGTGGAAGGCAATGATGATATAAGGTCTACTGAGTTGGCACTACCAGGAGTAATGGCTTGGATTCGGAGACTTGGATGTGGATTTGGACGATTTCTGACCAATTAGAGGTTCCTTCTCTTCTCTTCAATTCTCTTCTCTCATTGGGTCTTGGCCCAGTTCAAATGGTATTGGCATGGGGTTTTACTACCTACCACTGGAGGTGGTATTTCCCTGTTTGCTGGATCCACTGAAAGGTTACTGTTGAGTGGTACTGATGGGTTGTGGGATTAATGAGGCCATACAAGGGTATATGAGTCTGTACCTTTACTGTTCTCTTCTCATGTACAGATCTGGCAGCCCAGGGGGTCTGCACCTAGAGAAGGGGATAATGTAATGGCAGCTGGCTGATAGCTGGATAAGTGCCCAGTATAAAATTACTTCACAGGAGTGCAATTGCACTCCAGCAATCATCTTGCCTTACAATGATATGACTTCATCACATATTCTTGTATGCAACCGTATCTTCTCTTACTCTAAAGTACGGAACCATACTGGCCCGTACCTGTCCTTACAGGGTGACAATGTTACCACAAGCCCAAATGTGAATTATTCAGTTCATCTCATGGCACTTACCACATTACATCCTCCCAGCCCATCCAGAGTGTCTCCATCCAGCCAAGAGCTAACGCATCCAGGTTGTGTATAGCCAGCCAAGCCAGTCCTGCCAGATTGTTTCCAGCCAGCCAGTATTCTCAACCATCCCATCTGTCCGTCCTCACCTAGGATGGGGACAGGACGGCAAAACGCCATCCATCCTAGGGCAGAATAGACATGGCACTGTCTTTTTGGAGGAGGATGATTAGGATGGTTAGGATGGCCGATGACGGAGTTTTTACCATCCCCGGCCGTCAACTACCGACATCGATGGATTTTGATTTCTCAGTGTATGTAAAACATAATCTCATCAAAACATCCATTTGTAACCCTTGTCCCATGCAATTAGGACTCGATTATCAATCATGATTATAAATTATCTAAATATACTTGAGTGCTAAGCTCGCCACATGATGTGGCTTTGATGCTGCGCAGTAACTGTACCACATCATGTGGCGAGCTTAGCACTCAGTGACATGAGTATTCTGTAGCCGCCCAATGACGGTCGGGATGGTGGATGTCGGCCGGGGACGGTGAAAATGCCATCATCGGCGGACAACGCCCGTCCAGCCGTCATTCATATGCTAGGACGGGACGGTCGGTCTTGGCGCCATTCCATCCGTCCTGGCAAGATCTCGGACGGCACTGCCGTCCCCGGCCATCGGACGGGACGGTTGAGATCACAGCAGCCAGCCATTACCAAGCCCATGCAGATTATCTCCAGCCAGCCAAGAGCCATTCCATCCAGATCACCTCCAGCCAGCTGAGAGCCAGTCCAACCAGCAGCCTATCTAGATCATGCCAGGACTGGACCATGGATTTCTACAGGTCAGGTACCCATCCAAATTCTGCCCGAAGACGGGTTTGGTACACACCCTGGCGGCGGCAAAGCCGCCACCGGTGCTAGTATAGGTATAAGTATCTGCAACTTTTAATAACCAAATGCCAATCGTCCTATATCCACCACTATCTATCACTTAAACCACCTCCCCAATCTCCTCAAAACCCCTTTCTTCCCCAGCTCCGTCCGCCTCTCCTTCACCCCCTCCTTCTCATTCCCTTGCTTCTGCATATTCCAGCATCTACACACAATCTGAACCTTCCGCATCCTCGGCTTTGATCTAACTAGTGTGAAAAACTGCCTCATTTCATCTTTTAGAATCTCGCACAGCTTCAAATCATCAATAGCGACATTGTGATCATCGCCAATACGGCCTAGCTCTTGGGGAAGGATAAGATTTACAAATTCTTCAGCGAGGTGGTCGATTGCGACGTTGCAGGGACGGGAGCGAATGAAGTCGACCGCTTGCAGTAAAATGTCGTTGGTGGCGTCGGTTACTGCGAGTTTGTCGGGTAATTCTGTGGAATCAAGTTCGCCGGGTTTGTCGGTACAAACGGGGGCTGATTTGAGGGGGAGTGGCGCTGGCATGGTGTTTCGTATGCAGAGTGGGAGATGTTTAGGAAATTGAGAGTGAAAGAGGTTAGAGAGAGAGGACCAGGGAGATTTGTGCCTTTATGCGCTCTAGAAGTTAAAGATAAGTAACAGAATTTGCGTATTGTGTTTCTATGGTTCATCTTGAATGATATATGCGTTTGTACGCGCTCATTAAATGAAACTGGGATTTCGTTGATTCTGCGTTTGTAGTAATCGGCGGAGAAGTAGGAGCATTCGGTGAGTCATTTGTTAATTAGATCCCACAGATTAATACCCGCTTTCCCTATAATAACATCGATGAATAAGAACTTTGTCCCACGGGCTTTTTTCTTCTCATAAACGTCGTATGTAGCGCCAACATTCAATTACATTCGCCCCCAGCCCTTCGTGCATGCCCAATGAGTCTTTTCATACTATCTGTGGCACTGACAAGTTACAACTATATTCATCTTCCTCCCGCCATCTAAGATCCCTCATCTTGAGTACAATGACTATGTTTTGAAATTGGGATGTTCTCCAGGTCGGCCCAGTACTTATGATTCGCGTGTGACACCGATACAACGATGTTTCTCGATTGAAGTGAAAGTGAACCACGGATGAAATGTGAAGGATGGTTTGTCTGGATGTAGCGATTTGTGGTGGTGCTTGTTGTTTGGCTGTGTTGGTGATTACGTTGGTAGCGTGGTGAGATATTTGTTGATAACTTGGTTCTATTCGTACAAGAGAGTAGCTGTTGAAGTTGATCATATACGTGGTGTGCAGAACTAGCATAATACACAATACCTCGACCGCCGACCTGAGACTCGAAACATTAGTAGATCCAGTAGGTAATTAAGGAGACGAAATCCTCACGGATTGTAGGGATAAATTCAAGTCAATAGTGCAGAGTGTGGACATACCAGTGCGCATACTCGCACCAAAACCGGTGTGTAAGGTGGAGAGAGTTTATGGGTTCATAATTTTGAAACTCTAGTTCCTTTCATCCGTGTGATCGATGGGGCAGCGGTTAAGAGCCCTGGATGCCGATCTGTGAGCAATACATAATATTTCGGCGCACCCCGGTTCGTGTCCAATGATGTTGACAGAAGTTCGGCCGAAGGAGTTCCGTGATTGCCGGAGGCTCTAAGCATAGAGATCTGGTATCAGTGGTGGAGTTATCTCGACCGAGTGGCTAGTTCCGGATGCGAGCTCAACGAAGCCTAGCTCTACAGCTCTACACAAGATAGCACTCGGGTCTCTGGGTTAGGTGTGCTTTTCCTTCGTATATAAGCCAGCTCTTTTCTCTTCTCTTTGTACAGTAGACAATTAAGAACCTCAGTCTTCCTTCTAGTTGTTCTCATCAAATGAGCGAAGTGAGATCTTCCCATTCTCATAGTCGAGAGGGTGCTACTTTGCGGGTGAGTAGCTGGTAAAAGCCAGCGAACACCTTTTGTTTCTCGCTCTGAATCCTCTTTTATTGTGCTGGGCCTTTTGCAGAGTTGGGACCGAACGGTGATAAACACTTCCGGCGTTTCCATGTTTATTAGTCCTAGTTACCTACTCCCAGATTAAATAATACTCTCGAAGGATTACCATCGGATATGTCAATCCAAGGACTGATTCTAATTCAGGATGACCCAATGTTTATCGCCTATACGGCCAATTCGAGTGGCACTATCAGTCATGGCGGCCAATCTGCAAATTTGTCTCAAAACGTGGTAAAATATGTACAAAAACAAAAGATACACTGGACGGGATTCGAACCCATGTCCTCACCTATACCCACAAAGGAGTGATGGGAAGGTGAGATGCTAACCACTACACTACCAGTATTTCAATCATATCTCATGGCACGGAATGGCGATTGTGGCCGGATTCTTGGTCGTTCTGAGACCTCTGTGAGGTGCTGGTTTATTTGCTCATTTTATCAATTTTTGTGTGTTCACACAATCAGATTACTCTCGTGTGCAGACTGTTTCTCCGTTTAGTGAGCTTACGAGCGTTGCGGAAAAAGAATGGGAAAGAGGGTGCATTCAGATACCGAGTCTCAATCCTATGTCTAATTGGATACAGATTCATTTTCTCGTCCGAGCTCTTTCGGACACCATAATGTATACAGCCAAATTACCAATACGACATAACAGAGTCGTTAGTTTCCAACTCATCTTTTTCCAACTCGAAACAACCATATACTACCCACATTGGGATTCACATCAACAGTTTCTAATTAATACTCACTCCTCCTGCTCAACAGCAGAATGCAATAACCGATCCTTCAACTTCCGATTTCTCAATTTAAACCCCTCGCGACAGGTACTACAAGTTACTCTTCCTTCTAAAGAATCTGGACGCACCCAGTCCCTGCAACCTTTACATTTTTTGAAACCATGTTTAATTTTTGCTGCGACTTCTGCTTCAGTCAGTGCTTTTTTTCTAAGCAGAGGTAACCCTTCCCGCTTCCGAATTTGGTGTCTATTGACGCTCTCCCTGTTTTTCTTCCGACACTCTACACAAGACCTATGGCCCTCCAACCAATTCTCACCAACCTCCCATTTCTTGCACCGATTGCATTGTTTGAGGTCTTGCCGAAGTTTCTCATCCCTTTCTGCTTTAGCCAGCTGACGCGGTATTGGCACCTTGGACGACTGCTGACCCTGAATTCTATGTGTGGCTAAGATAGTTGCTTTGTTCAATTGTGCTTCTTCGCTCAGGGGTCCCTTAAGCAAGTTTGTATGTTGTTGTTCGGGGTGATGGACAGGAGGGCAATGGTCTATTTGGGGTGTCTGGACGAACAACAGCTCGGGTGTTTCGGAAGGTGTTTCAGGGACTAGCTGGTACTGAGACGACGCCGTAATAGTAATTGGTTCTTGTATGGAGTGGTGAATCGAGTCAGTGCTTTGGTGATGGACGGTAGATGCCATCAAACCGCAAAGTTGTGGCTCAGAATTCAGGTCCTCATCCAAGGGTACTGCATCGCTCGGTGGTGTTGCTTGTTGTAGCTGGCTTGATAAAGCTTCGCAACATGTGATAGGTTGGTCAAGTAACTGCTCTGACGCCAATTCTATTGCGTTGACCTCAAGGTGTTGGCTAGGAGGCGTGATTAGAGAACAAGGTTGTGCCTCAAGACTTATGTTCTGATCTAGCGATACCGCTGCGTACGTTGGTAGTGTTCCTTGTTGTTGCAGCTGTATCACCGAATCTTCAGGATATTTAACTGGTCGATTTAGTAACTGTGGTGACGCCAGCAATACCGCGTCGACGCTAATGTCTCGATAAGGAGATATGACGAGTCCAGGGGGGTATTCACCAGGGAGATGTGATTGATGTCTGGATTCATTTTCGTCCAGTTGCTTGACCGGTGCACAGGCAGGTATTACTGGGGGCAAAAGATCTTGAGATTCCAGCTCAGGGAATATGTCCTGAAGCCACGAGGCCGTTTCTTGCGTAACAGAATCAAACGATGGCATTCCATGTGCTTGCGTTGTTTGTTGTACCTGGTTTTGATCATTCGGTGCTGTAGATGAGATAGATGTAACCAATTCTTGTAGAGCCGCAGCAGCATCAGGACCATACGGACACGCTCCACGTCCCGGCAACGTAACTATCAACCCTCCGAATGGATAATGTGTCTCTAGCCAACTATCATCCGTTCCATGTCGACTTGAGGGTACCCCGACATCATGCATGCTCGTAGGAGATACAATATCTGTCGACCCCATTAATGAAAATACCATGATCCTACTCGATTACGCCCACGTCAGATATGTATACCATGCGATTTGTGGGATTGGTCGGCGATAGTTGAGCTGTAGACTTACCTGCCATCAGAGGTTGCAAATTGCAATAGCCCACTGGAACGATAGCTCAGTGGGCGATCCACCAGTGTGCGGATGTGACAAGCACTAAACTACCACTGAGCAAACAGAGCTAGTGCAGTTTTCTTTGGGGTTTATATATATTCACCTTTTAGGTGTGAGGCTCTGATATCAAGTTGCTTTGGATTGACATCATTCCGAGGAGTATTGGAACTTTTTATTGGCCGTCGCAACCCACTTGGGCTGATGCCGCTTGTAATAAACCCTTTTCGTTCGAGCTAGCTCTCCTAGTTCAGCCCATTTAACTAGTGGAATTGGGGCAGACTGATAGTCTCGCGCTTGCCACCGAACTGCGCTGCGCGAACTGCACGATTACAACCACTGCGTACCATCGGAATATCGACGGATGAACTCCTGCACTTTCTTCATCAATCGTCTTTACCGCATTCGGAAATGCTTCCTCGTTAGTGAAGTTGGCTAAAGTGAGCCCAAGAGAGTGTGATGATGGATTGTTAAACGACATGCGGGGTGAATGAACTCTGCATGGTAACAGTTATCCCAGAATTCGAAGGTGGCAGGGGCATACTTCATAGTACAGGATATTGCCATTGCTTTGGTCCCCAGATTTTCTTTTGTTTCTCTCTTGGATCTTGCAAATGTTTTTTTTTGCGGAAACAAGATTATATTCCCTTTGAAATTCATCGTCTTCAGTGGCCAAAAGGACTACCTTACAGCCACGTAGGTATTCCGGAAATTCCTACTAACGTACAAACTATTGAGCGCAAAATCACAAATTTCTTCCCCAGCAAAGTATCCTCATTTACTCCGGATCATTGCTCACTTCTTCTTCATCGAATTTCAATTATTGCCCTTTAGAACTCGCTTGCCGCTACCACCTTTTGAAACCCCGTTCCTCTTTCTGTAATCCCCAGCACGAACCCTGCAAGAGTTGCAGGTCTTCTTGCCACAGAACTCGACTGCAGCCTTGCTTTTGCTACACATCGAGCAGCGGGTGCGGTTAGCCTCCGTATGTTCAACCCCAGAAGAACCCGTGTTACTGTGGCTGCGATGGTCAAGAATAGTGGTAGCGATGAAACTAAGATCAATTAAGCCTGTCTGGATTGCACAATCGGCAGTAGTGCTTGCTGCAGAAGGCGGATTGTTCGGCATGCGCAAGAAAACGCCATTGAGGTCTGTCTGCGTTGCCGCATCTACGGAACGTCCAATCCTCGGGAGTACCATTGTCAGATTGGATTCGAGAGGGCGCCAGTCTGTCTGAGATTGAAGTTCCGGATCGACTACGGACATAGGCGACGAAAATGTAGCATAAGGGGAGGACTGAGGCACCATTAGAGGAGGATGCCCATGGTTCACGCCCTGTATGTAATCAATGTCAGCTCGAGCTTCAGTTTGCCTGTCGGAAAGCGAGTAGTGGGGACGAAATGCTAACATCAAATCCGAAGCCTTTGCTCATCATGGTGTTCTCTGCCATATTTCTCGTGCTTTGAAGTTGATATGAGTGTTGAAAATGGACAGGTTTGGGAAGAAGTGCTACTATTTGTTGTATCGCTTTCGGCTGTGTATGTGAGGATGAGTTTGTCGCAGCGACTTGGTGGTGTAAGCGGGTCAGGCGTGGTGGGTAGATAGCCGAGTTCATTCCTCGCAGTGGGCCTTCGGCATCTTCTACTTCACCTGGGAGTTAACACAACACATCTAATGTGCTCCAGCAACACAACTCCTTTCTTGTCGATTAGCCTGCAATCTTCGCGCAGGTCTTTTTTTCTTACAGCACACTGGTACCTAACTCAATGTAGCCCATCCAGAGAATAACCTGCTCTACAGCGCCATCATTCTACAACTTTTCACAGCAGTTCAACAGTCTGTTCTCTTAGATCGTATACTCAGCGCAATCGCCCACAATTCGATATCGATCCATCCCACCTGAAATCCCACGTGTATGCCGATATATCACACACTCTGTTGTATATCCTCTCAATACACATTTACCTGCAAATATACCCTAGTGCAACCAACATTCCACGGCTAGGGCTAGTTTACAAGGTGAGAAAAATGTATGGAGGGTGCAGATGTTTGAGCAGTTGTCCAATCACTGCCAGCACCACAAGGCTACAGGCTACAGCGAGACGGCACGCATGATGGGATGTTTCTGTGGAACGAGGAAAAGAATTACCATTGAGGTCTGCTGTAATTAGGAATAAGAACATCTACTAATACGCAATTTCATCAGAATTTGTTAGTGATTCCTCTTTGAAGGAGCGAAGTGGCAGCAGAAGGAATAAAGTTACAAACACCGTTTCCTGGCCCGAATAAATCTTTCGAAGGCCACAACCTATTATCCATAGACTTATAAGCTACGGAGTAAAGCAGGCACGTGGTGTTGGAGCTGATACTTTGGGCCAGCGGAGGTATATATATTGCTCCGGTTCTGAACGGGTTGAACCTTAACTCATCTCTGATGGTGTTTTACAGCAATGTCTAACCTCTCGTAAATATTTGAACAGTCATTAGCAGCATCCAATTGATCAATTTGTAATCATAAGTTGGTCAAATGCTACAACTGAGAACTCTAAACCCCAACTAGCTTGATCCGCCGGCAGAGCTCATCCTCGACAGTGAAATGTGCGTAAACACTGTAGACATCCGCTAGATTAGAATACCCTACCTTCTATTCGATTTCATAGGCGTTGTTGAATGATATGAGCCAAGTACAATATGTCTCTGTGAGCTCTATTTATTCTTCTGTGCTACATAGTAAATGTGGTTTCTTCTGACTATCCATTGATCTATTTAGCTTTTCCCAAGTATTCCCAAACTCCTTCCCATTGGCTTGTCACCTCCTGGCTCAACGATGGATACTGCTCTTGTTTTAAGTTGTTGCCAGAATGGCCCGTGTCTCTTTGTATTGATTACATCATGATTTAGAATGCTCGAGCCATGTGCAATTGGGCGAATACTTTCGTGTCTTCCTTCGGTTGAGCACGGAAATATCCGACTCCGTCTTTGAAGATTTGATCAATGTGGATGTTAACGCTCTGCATATTGCTATGTCCAGTACTCATAGTTAACAGAATGTTTGGTATGATATAGGAACAGAGGGGGAAGGAAGAGAGTGGTTATATTCAGGGCATGAGAGTGTGGTACAAGATGATCGATGGTACATGTTCTAGTCATTTCACGGAGGATGTCGGTCCGCGGAGTGACCTGTCAACCCGCGGAGAAACTGAGCTCCATGAACTGACCGGTCACTTCATGGAGTCTACCACACTCCGTGAACTAACCAGTCACTTCATGGAGCACACGGCTACGCTGACAAAAATGATAAAAGGTCGGTCTAGTTAAGTCTACAAGTATTTGTCTAATCACAAAGTGATGTATACATGTAAATGCAAAATACATTGCTCGTTCAATCCCTGGTCTTTGATTTACGATATCTTTAAAACTGATAGAGCAGCTTTTAAAAAAAACACCTAAAAAACGCTGAAAATCGATGTTTTCCCACGACCATTCTATCAATATTAGAGATATGGCAAATTGGAGACCAGGAGTTGAAAGAAAGATGAATTATGCATATTTCATGTATACATAACTTTGCGATCGGAGTGATTTTTATTTTTGGTTGAGCATAATTAGCACTGGTCAGTTCACGAAGCACTGAACTGACTGGTTCATTCACAGAAGGTGCGACTCCGTGAACTGACCGGTTACTCCGCGGACTGACATCCTCCGTGAACTGACTAAAACAGATTTAGCGTCTAATGAGATGACTTTGCTCGAATACTGCTCTTGTCCATATCTTTAACTATAATCGGAAACATTATTCCTTCCTCAAGGTTGGAATGAACTATATAAGTATCGTCATAGTGGACGATACATTAGAGCTACTGCCGTAGAATTGTGTCTGAATGTCTTGGCTTCTCCTCAAAATCCTGTTTGGTTACCTTCAGTGTTCATTCTACTTCCTTACACACTTTCACTCATTCGTTGATTTTGTCTTCCTTGACTACTCTATTGCTTCAATTTTGCTACAAATATTCCTAAGCTATGTAAGTCCCTTATCGTTGACAGACTGAACTAGCAGGTCAATTCTGATTTTTTTGGGCAGAAAATCCATTCAAAACATCATCCTTGCTTTCAACATGTCCCAGCCTGACAGTGAATCAAGTTTCGATACATCGATAATAAAGGAACAACCACCCAAGAAGAAAAGGAGGACACTGGAGGAGGATCAATCCGATCTGACCCAAGTTGGGCCCTCTGCTGTACCTAATTTTCGGCCTCCAGTTCAGAATCCCACTCCACTTTCTTTACAGCCCCCAGTTCTAAATCCTTCTCCACCTTCTTTATAGCTTCCAGTTCAGAATTCGACTGCAAATTCTAGTAGTGCAACAAGTAGCTCTGCCCATGCGCATGCAACGACATCCGGAAACCAACCGGTCCACACAGGCCAACACGCTACTACTCACAACCCATATAATACTGCATCTTCTTCGATTCCTCCGCCAAAACCCCAAATTCACCCTCAAGATCGAACTGTTTCAGGAGGGCCCGGTCCTTCCAGAGGATACGTAAACCCTTATTTGCCACCACTGCCGACTCTCCAGCAGGACGATGAGATTACCTTGATGCCGCCCAGAGGATTTGTAAACTCTTATTTGCCGCCACTGCCGCCTCTCCAGCAGGACGATGAGATTACCCCGGCACCTCCCATCCCCGCAACACAACGTCCACAGACTCCAGAAGACGTACCAACTCTGTGCGATCCCCCGCGGTGCGAGCACTGCAACGGCGTTATCATCCCACAGAGGGTTGAACGAAGGGTCACTTTTTCACGACAAGTCTGGGGGTGGCTAAATAATAATGTTCAACCTATAGTAAGGAACCCCGCAGCACTAGAACAATCTCAACTCCAACCCGAGGGTGACGAGACGGAAGAGGAAATCATACACCCTCCTATGAAGCCGGGTTTGCGGGCTGAAATCCGGCGATGGC
This sequence comes from Trichophaea hybrida, assembly GCA_015178995.1. Taxonomy (NCBI): domain Eukaryota; kingdom Fungi; phylum Ascomycota; class Pezizomycetes; order Pezizales; family Pyronemataceae; genus Trichophaea; species Trichophaea hybrida. Next base: position 57,417 of record WHVE01000499.1, read on the forward strand.
TGGATGAATCGGTGGTTGCCGGACTCTCCCCCACGAGTAGTGCAATAGAAAGCGAAGATGAACCCCAGGAAGGAGATGATGAAAGGGGTTCGTGCAAACTGTTTAGTTGTTGCTACAGGATTAATTGGTATTCATAAACAGGGATACCGAGATAATGGACTGTCTGAGTGACTGAGTCTGTGGGCTAGAGTTTAAGATTTAAGGTGAACGTCAGCACAGGCAGTCTCATATCGGTTCTGTGTGAAACGCAGCAACCCACCGTTTCAGTGGCTTATTTTGTGTTGTGTCTTTTTTTCATTGGTCGAATCGGATATTAGGATTTCAAGCGTGACTTGAAGAGAAGAGTTTATTCATGGGGAGGTGCAGTCGGATAATTACTGTACGACCCACTGCATCTTATGTTAATGATGTGATGTGCGAGTTAGTCTTGACGACAAATCAATTCGAATCAATTAAAACATACGTTCACGACGAAGGTCAAATTGTTGATTTAATCTTGATGTATTTAAATCATTCGCAATGTGCAATAAGTTTTATTTATCCATGTCCATGTACCATTATCCTCCTATCATGGATTTTCCGCCCTCTTGTTTTATTCCAGTTCGCCTTTACAGCAATAATAACCCAGCATATTATCCTCAACCCCGATAGCACTGAGGGCTTTCAGACGTTCGGCCAAGCGCATTATAAACTCGAAAACCGTTTTCTTCTCGGCAGAGTGGATCCGAATACAGAACGGATAGTGACATCACCGAGACCATTCGCGCCATTGGGTATACAGGAAGAGAAATAAAGCTACACTTTAAAAAGGCTCGTTTCCGATAGCAAATGAACGAAATGGAGGGTATGGCTTGAGATGTGACTGCCCCTTTGAAGAAGTTTATGAACATCGTTGGTTTGACGAGAACAGAATATGGTTGGATGGTGCGGGAGAGATGATCGAGGGAAATAATGGAAGCGTTAGGTCATTGACATTTGCAGGTTTGAGAGAATCGTCAACAAAGATGCTCGGAGTAACTGCGGTTTGATAGTTCTTTCGGTGCTGTTCAGCATAAATTGATTTGAACTGTAGAAGGAGACAAAGAACTTGATAAGAGAGTGTGATTGTCAATGCTGTATGTATATTGATGCGATTTTTTGACTTTGAATAATGCAAGGATCTCTCCCATCGAGTCCTTGGCGTAACACCGATCTGGCTGTATCTCGGCAATGCGATTGCCTCGGCCTGAGGGAGACAGAGAACATGTAGCTTCGTCGAATAATAGACCTATAATGGGATGCTTTCTTGCCCCTCTTGAGAACATTTCCCAATAGTTGTCAGACCTGTATTAGGGTATGTTTATGGTGAAAGACCAGGAGTCAATAACAAAATTCAAAATCTTCTATAGAGAGTGTGAGAGTTACCAATTAGCGTATCCTTCACGCAGATTTTCTTCCAATTTCCTCACATCAGGAGACACAAGAATCCCACACTTGTCTCCATGTTAGTTTGCATGGCTGGTGGTAGAGTTCCTATGAGTGTGGTGAAGAATCGATGGTACATGTTGTAGAGATAAAGTTTAACCCCAACCCATAGCGTTGCCTAGCGCTTGGCCAAAGCTAATCAAACGCCAACCCCACCCCACCACCACCTCTCGCATCATCTTCCAACACCACACCTCCTTCATGGCGCGCAACACCAAATCCCGCGACCGCCTCGCTCCTCGCACTCTCCCTCAGCCGCGATCTCAAGCCCCTCCTCCGCATCCGATGACGACAGCCCTGTCACCTCTGACTTACCTCCACCCTCGCCTGTCGTCAGCGCCATCTCCGCAACCGAATTCTACAACTCCAGCTCCACGCGCCCGGCCAGACAAAAGACTTACGGAAAGCGCACTACGATCAACCCGCGGAATCTCCACCGCTTTCCTACCGATGATACCAAATCCCCTCACTTCGGTCGCGTCCAAGCTCGCCGCGTTAGACGCGAAGAACCGAGACTTATCGGACTCAAACCTGCTGACTTCGGTATCAATACTACTACTCCCAAGATTAAATTGCAGGAACAGACCTGGTTTACAGAAGACTCGGACGAGGATACGTTATCCCCGGCGAAGCGGGAGCCAAAAAAGGTGGTGCAAAGGCAGCTGGAATTAAAATGGCCTACAAAGCCGGAGAAGGTTATGGAGTGTAGAACGCTCTGTGAACCGATCGAATGCCCGTTCTGTTGGGAGCCGTTTGTGAGGGTTGAGAAGCTCTGGGAGACAGATGCGTTTGTTGAGTACGATCCAATCTTGAGATGTTGGAGAATTTGGAGGCTCACAGAGGGGATAGACACATGCGAATTGTTCACAAGAATATCGATACGGAAGAAAACCAGCTATACCAGGAGACTTGGGATGCTATCGCTTTACTAGATTATGATCGCGAATTCCACGTGCAGCTGCTCGAGATTGAAATGATGGAAGTACGGGAGAGAGCGACAAAAGAGTGGATAAAGGCCACCGCGGGGAAGTCTGTGAAGAGACCTGCGGACATTGCTGCACTGATCGTCCGAATTGCGGATGAACAGTGTGTGAGCGATGTCAGCGACGATTTTGCTTGGGACGTCGAGAAGGTCATGAACATTGAGATGCTAGACGGCATGGGAGATAATACGGAGGAAAGGAAGGAGAGTGAGGATACCTGCATGGTTGATACCTGCGGCGATAATATGCTGAAACGAGTCAGCGTGGATCCCGAGAACCCTTCTGGGAAGAGGCTTTGTGAGGGCTTAAATGTTGATACGGTTTGATAGTTTGAGTCAAACACTTCAGGATTGGAAATCGCTGGCATAGTAATATTAGTTTTTGCTGCGGAGGTTGGGCTTCTTGTAATCAAGATTCACTTGCAGAATGGCTGCAAAGGATCCCTCGGATGTATCATTTCTGAATACCACTTCGGGGAGACAGATTGAAGTGACTTTCATATGCTCCTCCGCAAAATTCCCAAGTACACGGTATACATAAGTCGGAGAGAGCCACCAATTCTGTATGATATGGCCTTCGAAACTGTAATACGAGAGGGTGTTTTGGATGGCGTGGTGGCAGTAGGTGGATGCATCAGACCCAAGGACGGGGGAGCACGGAAGATCTATGAAATATACTGTTCAGCGCCGGGCAGAAAGAGTATGTTATGTGTTAGCAGTCACTACCTGTAATTACCACCATGTCTAATTGCTCCTCAAGGTCTGTTAGCTTACGAATGCTTCGGCGGGCATATCTTTACCACAATTCAAACCATATTGTATCACTCACCACCACGACAACTTGTTCCAACCCCACCCGACAGGTTCACAGTAACCCTCTACAATCTCTCCTCCCCTCTACATCTACCACATATACCATCAATGCCCCCCTCCCCACACAAACGGTCCTTACGCCGCCGCCGAAATTCCTTCTCCATCTCCATGTTTTCGCGCAAGCCACGGAAACCTCCGCCAAAAATCTCGGGCCCAATTCATCTTGCACAGAATCAGCCAGATACTTCTGCAGTTCTGCAACCTAGCGCATCTTTCTCACCTATTCAGCCTAGCACCACCTTCGCACCCATTCAGCCAAGCACGTCCTCCGCATTCGACCCGCACCCCGGCCAGCGTGTTGCATTTCCAGAAGATTTAGAACGTCCACTTCCGTCCCTGAAACCGAGCGTCTCCATCGCCTCCATCGCCTCTAACTTCGACCCACACCCTGGCCAGCGTGTGGTGGTTCCCGATGATATCGAGCGCGGCAGACCACTACATGGCTCCCCCTCGGTCACCCTTCAACCGAGCAGACCACTACATAGCTCTTCGTTCATCACCCTTCAACCCAGTGTCTCCGTCAGTTCCCTATCCTCTGTCGACCGTGTTCCGCCGTCACCTAGCTTTCACAGTGGCGCGCGAAAGTTCTTTTATGGGTCTGGGGCTACAAAGTTGCCGGAACTGGAGTTTTCTGGGAGTCCATTGTGGCCCAACACACCTACAGGTTCCTCGGGGGTTCCTTCTCCCACCAGGCCTTTTCAAGATTCATCAGCTAGGAAGCTTTTACCAAGGGATGCTGGAGCTGCTCCTCCAATGAGGAGGGGAAGGAGTGGAAATGTTACGCCGGAAGAGGACGATGTTGGAGCCACTCCACAAAGGTTGGTGAGGAGGAGTAGATCAGCAGCGCCGATGGTGGAGAGGGAGGTTATGGGTCCACCGTCGAGGCTGGTAAGGAGCAGGTCGGTTACGCCGGAGAAGAAGGTGGATGTTACAATACCTCAACAGCTAAGGTCAGTCAGGAGCAGATCTTTTTCGCCTGAGAAGAAGGATCTTGGTAGACCTCTGCCCCCGAAACCGGCAAGAAACAGTTCAATTTCGCCAGAGAAGATAAGATACATTGCTGCAGCTCCACCTCCGAGACCACCTCCAGCGCCACCACTAGGGTTATCACGGGAGATGGTGCCTGTCCAGGGAGGGATGTTATTGGCTGTAGCAAAGGATGCGGAGGAGGAGAAAGATAGCCATTCGTTTGGTGTTATGAAGCTCTTTGCACGTACACCAGTTGAGACCTCTCAGGTCAGAGGAAGGATTAGGCATCTGGGGTTGAAGGAAGAGGGGAGACTTGAGATGGGAGAGAAGGGAGGAAATGTGGGCAATTTTCAGGACACTGGCGGGGGATCGAAAGTTACTGCCTCCGATATTCCTCATCCAGGACTGAAGGTCCTCACCGGGAATTTTGTTCTGCATTCTGGATCAAAAGTCTATGCTGGAGAACCTGTTCCCTACGCGGAGTCTAAGATCACCAAAGACTCAAATCCAAAAGTCAACATTACTGTTGCGACTCCCAAAGCCACCACCACCTCCTTCTCCACGCTCAACTCGAGTTGTTGGACGCCGGTTGTGGACGTGGACATGCTTCGACGGGCAAAGCAGCTAGGAATCGACATCGACTCGTCACCTTCCACAAGCTCACCAAGCGTTCGCTCTATCCGAGCCGCTATGCTTCCAGAGCGTGGTATCCCTCCATTGTATTGGCGGGAGATGTTGCATAATGGAATTTGGGCGAGAATTCTTCAATATGTGAGCATCAAGTGTACCCTACCCTTTCATCTAACTAACCATCGCCGTAGACATGCAATTCCGACGCCTGTACCCTCTCTCGCGTCTGTCAATACGCTCAATACATTGCCGAGTCGCATCTCTACCACACCCTTACCTTTTCTCCACTGTATCCACATAATGTCTCGTACTCACACCTGATCCGCCGCATCACAACACTCATAAAAAATCATGCCAACAACGCAAAATTCACACTATACACTCGGCGAATCGTGATCCCTCCAGGCTGGGTCGAAAACGCAATAACTTTGATTGATCCCTTGAAACCCAATTACGAAATAACCACTCGACAATCCGACGGTGGGGTCCGCGAGCTAAATTTAGTCCTTCAGGGCCTTGTACGTCTTACTCGCAATCTCGAAAGCCTCCATTGGGATTCACCAATTCCAATCAATACCTTCCTCACTGCCTCAAAGCTCGCAACTCTTACACGCCTAACAACACTGCATCTAAACCTCTCCCAGCTGCCAATCGACTCGTCAAAACACTCGGGAACCCGATACACTCCTACTATTTCACGTTGGGGAGCACTGCCATTAAAAGAGTTGAGGTTGTATGGACTTGAAGAAGTAAACGGACAGGTGCATTCACTTATCGCCGCAGTGGCGAGAAGTCTGAAAAGTCTAACCCTCGAGACCTCTTCTGAGATACGCCAGGAACTAACTCTTTCATCCCTCACCCTCCACGAACTAACACTTCGCGGCTTCGCACTGACATCTCTTCCTTTAACCCTTCACACTCTAACACTCCTGAACTGCTCGGGCGACCCCACATTCTCCCCAGTGAACATTACAACATTTTCAACCGACTGCGCGTCCTTCCTACCTCAAGTCGTTGAAATCACAGCTCACGGCGGGAAAAAGAATATATCCTTCTTCCCCTCCGACCCCGTCGACATTACACCTTTACTCTACAATACAATCCGACTCCGCCGTCTTATCCTCTCCGCATCTTGTATCCTCCCTGCCCCGGCACTACATAAATTCCTCCTAAGCGGTTGCTCGCTCATCGAACTCGAGATCCCAGTCAACAAAGATCAGTGGAGCGTTTTTTTGAGGGATATTGGAATGTTAAGGTGGGTTAAAAAAGTGGGGGTGTGGATTGATGGCTTGGAAGGGAGGGAAACAGGGAGGAGGGCGGAGGAGATTGTTGATGCGGGGGAGACTGCGGGGATGGAGGTGCTTGAAGTTAGGGTTAATGGCGTGGGGTGGAGGGTTAATGGGAGGAAAATGGCGAGGATTGGGCAGACACCGGAAAAGATCTTGAGGGTTGGTGAAGGGATGAAGGTATTGGCAAGGGGGAGGGGGAAGGTGGTGGGGATTTGAGGAAGTATAGGATTGGAGATACTATGGGAATGATAGATATGGTACTTTGGCGTTTGATATGAGACACTATGGGAATAATCGTAATTGTACTGTATTTTAGGTTCTTTTTTTCGCCACCATGTAATGTTTAATACTACTTTATCCTGTTAGCATATGTACGAACTTCTAGCCATGCAGGGTTCATCAAACCTCTTAGAAATGACATCGTAAACAAACTTAATCATTGGCCGGTTTCATCGGGTAATGAATTCGCAAGCGGTGGACTTTGAGTGATGGTTTCGGAGGTCAAGGTTACTTTGCATGTACTTATGTGGATTTAGTTTGGAGGATTTTTTTTGTAGTATTCACCAAGAAACAAACATGTTACAATAGAATGTATGACAATGAGCTATTGGAAGACAGGACATTATGGGGAATGAGAAAAATTTGGCTTGTTCAAATAATGATGCTAGAGAAGATTAATTGTATATTATCTAAGAGGGCCATAAGGCCATATATGTATGAGAGTACAAGTACGGCTGAATGCCATCAGCCAGTATCAGAGTCGACGGTCATCTCCGGACATATGAGACATCACCGTCTCCGTTCCGCTCCGTCTCCGTCTCCGTCTCAATCTCCGCTCCGTCATCTCCGGCCATACAAGACACCGTCTCCGGCCATACGAGGCTCATCTCCGGCTGAGACCGGTATATGCAATACTTCCCCCTCTTGCTATACTTCGTGGAGCAAGAAACAAAATGAAATGAAGCAAAGTGAATCTCATAGTAGCCTCCTTGAAACCCTGCGATCGTGAGCAGGGACAGAGTACTATCGTAGCCTGAGGATGGCCATCCATAGAAAATCAAAGAAATCCGTGTACCCAAATGAAACAACCATAAATCCAACCTTAATTACCATCGCCCCATCACCTTTGTGAATTTCTCATACTTATCCTTCGTCAAGGCCTTGGTTAGTATATCTGCCACATTATGTTTCGCATATACGTAGGAGTAGTCAACTATCTTGCGGGCATTGAGATCTCGACTATTGTGATAGCAAACGTCGATGTGCTTCGTATGAGCTTTTATGATCCCGGTTGTGATATGACTAAGTGTGCCTTGATTGTCGCAATTGATCGGGAGTGGTGATGCGTCTTTGCCGTGTATATCTGGGTGGAGCTGGAGTAGCCATTTCGCTTCACGGGAGCCCTCGGAGCAGGCGATGTATTTGGCTTCGAGAGTTGACGTAGCAATGAGATCTTGGTTTCGCGATTGCCACGAGACAGCTCTGTTGCTGAGAAGGTAGACATGGCCGCCTTGTGACTTGCGGTCGGCGCTATCATTGGCCCAATCCGAGTCCATGTAGCCAGTGAGTTGATCATTGCTGCCATTGCTGCTGCTACTGAAGTGCAGTCGAAAGTGGGCGGTGGATTTGAGATACTGGAGAACTCTTTTGGCGGTAGTCAGATGGCTGGTGAAAGGATGGCAATTGTATCGGCAATGTGCAGCGACTGCGAATGAGATATCGGGCCGAGTTGCAAGTGCCGCATACATCAATCAGCCGACAATTGCTTGGTAGCCTTTGATATCTTTTAGTTCCTTCTCCCGCCGTTCCTCGGCCAGATCCAGCTTCACATTAGGATCCATTGGAGTTGATAAACCGTGAGCATTCTGCGTATTGAATCGTTTGAGAATCGTGGTGATGAAAGCCTTCTGGGCAAGGCTGATGCCGGTACCGTTTTCTTCACGGTGGATTTCGATGCCCAGGAATTGGCGTGCCGGGCCGAGATTGGTGATCTTGTATTTCTCTGAGAGACTTGCCTTAACTTCGATCGCGGCTTTGGTAGCATCTTCCAGGCACAACATTGAGATGTCGTGGACGTACAGAAGCATCAGAATACCATCGCTGCGGAGATAAAGGTTGGGGTCGGCCAAGGATTGGGTGAATTCAAGAGAGAGCAAGAAGGTATTAATGTTGTTGTGCCAAAGTCGTGGTGCTTGTTTGAGGCTGTAAAGTGCTTTCTTTAGTCAAACAACGATTGCAGGTGCATTGAGGCCTTCCGGCCAGCCTTCGGACAGGGTCATATAGATGTCATCGTCGTCAATTTCGGGATTGAGAAATGCTGTAACTACATACAAATGATCGATGTTCCAGCCGTGTTTTCCGACCAGAGAGATGAAATACCGAAAAGTGGTGAGTTTTCCGACAGGGGCATAAGTTTCTTCAAAATCCGTTTGTTCGTAGCCTTTAATGACTAGGCATGCTTTGTATCGTATGGTGCCGTCAGGATTGTGTTTTGTCCTGTAGACCCATTTGAAGCCGATTGGCTTGACTTGCCGCCCTTCTCGAGAGTTGACTGTCATGAATGTGTTGTTGAGCAAGATCGATGTGCACTCCGCTTCCATCGCTCATTTCCAGTGGTCTCATTGTGGGCTGTCCATTGCTTCCGCGTATGTGAATGGATGGCGGTTGATGGATGTTGAAGCTAGTGCATTCGCCATGATGATTAGTGCGTTTGTGGAGGTCTTAACTTGGCTTCTTGTAATACGATTGGTGCGTGGTTGATATGACTGCTTGGTCATGGCCACCATTTGGCAGGCTTTGTTGTTTTCGCGGCGGAGATGTCGATTGTGAGCGATGGTTTCTCTGGACACCAGTGGTGCATCCTCCTCATCAGGAGGAAGTGATCTTACACCTGTACTTGCAGGGAGACTTCGACGGTTGTCAGTGTCGGGCAGATGGGTTGCATCTGTATCATCGTCAGTACAGTCATGATTATCACTTCCATGGCCTTCACCCGTTCGACTGGTTCCTGCGTGGCCATGGAGAAGTCCATCCCCACCCATTTCAATGTCTTGTGCTTGGGGAAGTCCATCACCACTGTTGATTTCCTCGATATATTCCATCTCTTCCGGTAGCTCAAAGATGTCTATTTCGTCTCCGTGTAGGCATGAAGCATGGGCATTCCTCTCCTCGTCGAAAATGACATCCGATTGTGATCTTACTACTTGGAATGCCGGGTCCCATATCCTCCAAAGTGTAGTCGAATCGTGTATGTAACCAACCATCATACATGGCTTGGATCTTGGGCTGAATTTTCCACGGCGTTGCGGTTCAGGGATAAGTCGACTGGCATAGCAGCCGAATCGTCGGAGATGGTGAAGAGGGGCTTTGTACGATATCTCATTGCCGTCATTGTCGTGAGTAGGCTTGCCAAATGCATGCAGCATCTCATATGGAGTTGAGTATGGTGCTTGATAGCTGGCGCGATCATCTCTTTTTGTTAGGCCTTCGTTTGGAGTTCGCTGGTGGAGGTAGAGTGCGGTATTGACTGCTTCGCCCCAAAAAACGAGTGGCGCCTGGGAGTCAATCATCATAGATCGTGCTTTCTTGGTGATGGTCTGGATCATGCGTTCGGCAACCCCATTCTTATGATGGGTATAGGGAGGGCATGGTTTGTATGTTGTACCACGAGCATCGAGCACCAGCCAGAAGGTCTTGATGTTGTATTCTCCGCGGCCATCATCGCATCAGAACCATTTCACTTCGTAGCCCATCGAGTCAACTCGGGCCTGGAACGATGGATAGGCTGAGGTGCATGTTTCCGATTTCATATTTGGGAGGACCCAAACAGAGGTGTAGCGTGAATAATCGTCGATGAATAAGATATAATAGCGGTGGCCAGCGGAGGTAGGCGTGGAGAATGGTCTACATACATTCGAATGTACGAGTTCGAAGGGCTTCGTAGTATGCTTGGTTTTGACTTTGATGATCGTCTGCTTGTGCTTGGATTGGATGCATGCTGTGCACATTGAGTCGTCTTTCGTATACCCATCAATGAGAGATCGTAGGGCAGTTGGATGAATGTGGGCTAGGCGCCGATACCACAGTCGTGATTCTGAGATTGTGCGAGGCTTCTCAGTGGGTTCTGGAAATACTTGAGGTATGGTGGTATGTGCGTTCGGTGGTGCTCTTTTTCACTTCTTGATTCTTGGTGTGGACTTCGTAGGTGCACTTGGTACTGCTGATGTGAGTGCAGTTGCAGGAGATATGATATAGAGATCATTGACCCAATTGCCGTTGATGGTGATTGATAGAGATGATATGGAGCACTTACTGCGCCCAAATGTGGATGTGTGTCCGGCTGTGTCTCATTGATCGATAGAGAGAAGAGACAGCCAGAACGTGGGGGTGTAGAGAGCGTTGACTTCGTACTCCTGTGAAACATTAACGAGCCCATGGTCGCTTACTGTAACTTTGTTATCATCTCCAAGCTCAATAACTATTGGTTGAGGAAGTTTCTTTATTGAGTGGAATCTGGTGCGGTCATTGCACATATGGTGGGATGCTCCAGAATCAATGACCCATGCAGCTGGAGCGGAGGCTGCGGTGAGTGCGGTTGCATTGTCGGCTAGTCAAAGCAGGTCGGAATCTCCGGCGGTGGCAAGCGATGCGGTTGCTTTGCCTGTATTACCTTTGCTGCGTTGATCCCGGGCATGTTTGAAGTGGATGCAGTCGGACTTGAAGTGTCCTGGGAGACCGCGGTAGTAGCAAGTTTGCTCGTCGTTCCTGGAGGAGTTTGAATCGCCATTGCTTGTATCATTTTCAGTGCGCTTTCTCCTTCCGCATGCTTCGGTGGTATGATTGTCCATTTGGCAGTATATACATTTGTTCTTCTGACGTCTGTTTCCTCGTCTGCCATGACCACGGCCACGATTTCCGCCACAGGAGTATAGAGCCGCTCCGGTGGATGCATCTCCAATCTCTTTGGCTAGGCTTGCTCGTTCAGCGTATTCTCGTATCACATCCATACACTGCTGGGCCGAAGGGGCGGGGATCCGCTGTTCGAGGATTTGGATGGTCGTTCCATATAATTCAGTTAGGGTGGTGAAAATATGTGTTTTCATGGCGTCATCGGTGATTTGTTCGGTGGTGCCGATCAGCTTCTTAGGGAGGGTGATTAGTTTGGTAAAGTACTAGGTGACGGTTTCGTCTGGCGATGGTTGAGAGGCAGTGAACTTCCGCAGGACTTGGGTTCGACTGAGTGTCGTTGTGGCATTGTCGAGTCGTGCACTGAGTGCTGCCCACATCTCCACGGGATCGTCGATGTCATAGATGAGTGGAAGGAATTAATCGCGGCATCCAAGGGGTATCAGTACTATCGCTTCATTGGCTCAGTCATGCCAGCTTTCTTGCAGGAGGCGTAGGCGACACCGTTACCAGCAGGGAGCAGTTCGACACCATTGACAATATCGAAGGCTTTCGCGGCGATGAGAACTCGGCGAATCTTTTGCTTCCAGATCGGATAGTTATCCTCAGCCAACATAGGCACTTCGCCGTGATCGGTCTTGAATGTTTCGTTTGGCATATCGTAAGTTGAGAAGGTTTAGGAGTGGCGATGGAGAGTGATAGATGGCGATGGTGTTGCGGCTTTGAGCAGGGATGGTTGTGAGTGGGTTAGGGTTCTTTTTTTTGGTTCTAATAAGATTGTAAGGTAAAGATAGTAGCGGGTGCCGGGCTCATAACCTGTTCAAATAATGATGCTAGAGAAGATTAATTGAATATTATCTAAGAGGGCCATAAGGCCATATATGTATGAGAGTACAAGTACGGCTGAATGCCATCAGCCAGTATCAGAGTCGACAGTCATCTCCGGACATACGAGACATCACCATCTCCACTCCGCTCCGTCTCCGTCTCCGTCTCCATCTCCGCTCCGTCATCTCCGGCCATACAAGACACCGTCTCCGGCCATACGAGGCTCATCTTCGGCTGAGACCTGTATATGCAATATGGCTGGCTCAAGGGCCCTGAGTGATACTCAATGATCGTCATTTTGCCAAATATGAAAACACCATGGAAAAGACATCTCCCTGGGAGCAGGTGCTAATCAGAAGTACTAGTAAGACAGATACAACGGTTAATGCTCAAAACGGCTTCGTTTGGAATACCTATAGCCAACCTTGGACTCAGGAAACCTTGTTTTTTATTTACATCAGTTCCTATCACAAAAGCAGACTCAGAAGACCACTCAAATTCCTATTGAGATATTATCCGCGTGGAATGAAACCGCCTTTTTAGTGTCCATTGAATAGTACGGCCAGCGCTCATCCAAAGTTTGTGGGAATAATCTCGAAAAAAACACCGTCAGGACTCCCGAGGTTCCGTTCCTGGACCGTTTAGTAAAAAATATGGGAACGATAATGGTAAGTCATGTGCTTTAAACCCATAATTGGCTCTCCGCACTAACGATGCAACATCGACGATGATATCCTGGGGAAGGCTAAAGGTGTTGTTCGTGGAAGGTGATGTTATTGTAACTTTGTAGTGAATGGTGGAGATGTTGTCTTGATGAGGGTGAAGTGGAAGTCATGGCCGTTTTGTAAAGCCTGAAATAAAGACGGCTTTTGCTGATGGAATTGGATATGGTGCAGGCTATGTAGGTGTTGCGATATGGAAGGGAGAACCGCGTGTATAGATTAAGATACAGAGTGTAGAATAGAGAGAGAAGGAGAAAGACTCGAGATATATACAAGAGAGAGAGTCCACAGAATCTTCTAGAATGCATTTGTCACTTTTGCCACCGGATAAGCAACAGTAGGAATCCAAGCTGAGACTGAAATGCAGGATTTTGGATTGATGGAACGGTTGAGTGATAACTATGTAATAGGTTTGACTCCGGATTCCCTTATAGCAGTCAAAACACCATTAGCATCATCACCTTTCATTCTAACACCAAAAGTTGCGAAAAACGTCCATTACCACAAATTAAAAGACCGTGCTCCAATGCTAGAGCCTTCATCTCCAGCCGACTCAAGTCATGTCCATCACTAGTCAAAGCTTGTCTTGATAGCTCAAACCTTATTTTCCCTCTCCAGCCTGAAAATGAAGCGGCAGCGCCTGGAATCGAACCAGGACCTTTAAGAATACAATAATAATGCCGTTTTCTTAACGTGCTAGCCATTGCACCACGTCGCCTTTGGATATTTGTACACATTCACGCCGGATCATTACTTCAAAACCGAGTGATGAGAATGATCTGACGACTAGAGATTGAATGGCCGTACCCGAACCAAGAAGAGACCAAGGCAGAGTTGTGTTCCGCAGTCCTCGTGTCGTGGCGATGCCGTCCGGCGTGAGTCACTATTTAAATGTTGGTATATAGGGTTACTGATGCACTCGAATTAATACACTCCCGTGAAGTCGAGTTACTTATTTCTTGGGGGATTCTCATCCCACGCAATCGGCGACTATTTTCGACGGCGGGATTTGGTATGCTTGCCATGATCTTGTTGTTCCCGTATTTCGTCGTGCGGCCATTATTTTTTAAGACGCCTTGGGTGTATTCCGGTAGGCAAGATAGCTGTATGTAAACAGTCGGTAGAGTGTTTGCACTCCCAGTCCGCAGTGAGATGAGGCCATTTGTGTTTGGGGAATGCTTGAGGAAGTGTAATGCCTGAGTAAGTGTAATGCCGTTTTGCGATAGTGATGTACTGTCCTTGACTTGGTCAATATGAGGTAATTAATCGTTTCCTTGTCGAGGACGAAGTGGGAATTGTGAAGATGCCTCAACCAGTTGGTGTGTGCTACTGCGAAAGTGAATAGTTATAATCGAAGGGAAATGGAGATGGATTCCGGATCGGGATAGAAACGGCGAGTGCCAAGGGTAAATGTGGGTTGAAGTGGTTCGACTTGGACATGCCTTGAGACACTATCACCCTTCAAGCCGTGACACAACTTTTTTTCCGGAAGCATTCCTATCACTGCAACCACCACCACATCAACCACCACCATCCCCGCCGCTACCATCCCCACCGTTACCATCGCTTATCTTAATTACATCGCCGTTGCATGTGTTTACTCGATCCGATCCATCCAGTTGGGGCCGAGGTCGTCAACTGCGTACGGAAATCCGGTGAAACATCAAAGTGTCAGTTACAACACCTCACCCACAAACCGTATTATCACATCAGCTGGAATTCTCCAATAAAAAGGACCGTATTGTAAGGTGTGCACGAACACAATAAGACATCAGGAGCTGATGCATTGAAGTCGCAATTCGAATCTATTTTTTCCCTGTCTGTCGCTCAGGTCTTAGAGTGTGACGTACGATATATTCCCCACCATCTCTACTTTTGTTAGGGAGTCCATCAATAGGCTGTTCGGACAGGGAATTGTAACTAGCAAACTGTGCTGAACACAGCCCAAATTTGGTTGAGACTACAAGAGCTAGATTCGAGGAGGAAGAGTTGACATAGTTTTGTGGTACTACATTCCGGCAGTCTCCATCACTTGGGAAATTGATACTCTACACTTTGAGGCAAACCCCAAGCCTTCAAAAGACTGGTTGTGAATCCAAAGCAATGGTTAACTGGTGATATTCTGCACCCGGGCAAATTCTAACTGCAAAGTTTGATAAAGAGGTTATTTACAAAGGTGAGATTCCATAGCCAGAACCCCGCATTCCCACTTGAAGTAAGACAAATTTAACTTCATCCCTGTAGCAAATCACGAACACTTCCGTGCCACCATCCAATCCTGAAGCGCCTAAATTTGATGCAGGTACAGGAACAAGCATCTCGCTTATCAAGTCAACGCTGTCATTAATCGTGTTGCCCCTTTTCCCCGCGACCTCACCGCTCAACATCATCGCCATTTCACGCCACTCGAGAAGTTACATTCCCAACACCATCGCCGCAATCGCGCAACCATGGCGCGCGACCCTCCTCCACCACCGTCCTCCGCCGCCTCCGAAAAATCGTTATCGCCTCAAATCGCTACAGTGCAAACTCCGGACGCCAAAAAATCGCAGAAACAAATCACTACAACAACATCCTCTGCACTCCCTCTTCGTCCTACGCTGCGCGACCGTTACGATCACTTCGTATTACGGTTCCTTCCGGCACCATATTACTTCCACCCACAGCTCACACGGTTCCGACTCTCCCTCCTCTTGATTGTTCTCATCCTCCTGATCCTTCTCCTCAGCATTCTCCTCCCAGTACTCCACCATATATCCCACCGCGACTCATCCGTCCCCTTCCAACCGGTGCAAAAACCTATACCGGCGACGGCACCTACTACGCTCCGGGACTGGGGGCGTGCGGGATAACAAGCACCGACAAGGACATGATCGTTGCGATTGCGTGGCAGCTGTTCGATTCAAAAGGCGGCCCGAATCCGAACTTAAATCCATTTTGCGGGAGGAAAATACGCGCGAAACGTTTGGGGAAAAGCACGGGGTGGAGGTTACGGTGGTGGATAGGTGTACTGGGTGTAAACCGCAGGACCTGGATTTTAGTCCTGGCGCGTTTAAAGGGATTGCGGAAGAGTGGGAGGGGAGGGTGGGGATTGAGTGGGCGTGGGTTTAATTGGGCAGGACATTGTTCGTGTGTGTTGATGACTTTAATGGAAGGCGATGATTTTTTCGAGCTTGGCCGCAGGAGGCTGAACTTGTGACGACTGATATCATGTATTTGTAGTAAGGGTTTCTGATTTCTAATTAAGATGCCTGTTGAGAGCCAGGATGTCATTGCCTTTGCTGCTGTTTATACCTTGTTGAAAAGGGTATATACTCTACAACGGGAACTCGAATATTGGGATTCCGGAATTTATCCGCTTAACTCCAATTCCCGGAGCCGATGTATCCACCACTGTATGGTAGCCGAGTTGAGCACACTCGAACGAGGTTTCATGGGCTGGTGACGTTCCTCTCGATATCTGGCCCCGCGAATCTCCCTCTCTCCTTCTCCCGACTTTTCTCCTCCTACCGCCTCGTCTCTCATGTTGGTGTATATCTTCGCCACAATCCTGATATTGAGGACATAAAGGCTCCTGGTATGAAGCAGTGGTCTCAATAGCCCGTCCCTACTACGGCTCGAGCTGCCGTCCGCGGCTCAACCTGATGGCTGCTCTGAATTAGTCTCGTTGCCACTTAGCTGCTCTACAGTTGGAAGGCTATGGTTCATATTAAGGTTCGTTCCGGTGAAGTCATTATGATGTTTCGTCACCATAGTCAGCGTCATCGTTGAGTCTAATTGGCCCGCTTGGGTTTACACCATGCAGCACTAGCACCACGCTGGCGGTGAGGTTGCAGAAGGGTCAGCTCTCAAAATGAATGTCGATGTCAATTTGAAGTATACAGATCGTTCTCAGACGGTGAGGATACTGATTACCATACTCACTGTATGTGAATATACATAACCGTAGTACACAGCGTAACACCCTCAGAAAGCTACTCAAACTGCTTCAGAGCCGCTAGATTCCGGTTCAGCCGAGTGGCGAAACTGCTCGGATAGTGTAGTTTTGGAGCTGCTATGAGCTGGGCTGGGCTATTGGTATACAACCAACGCATGGAATTGGTTCATTCCAAGGCGGGAAAATCAACTTCAACGAACTTAATTAAGTCTTCACAAATGGATAGACAGATATTTATCTACCTGGTAAAAGCTGCAGAGCGAATGATTTTGTCATGGTCAAGGGAATCCATTCTTTTTATTCCTTAATCTAACCAATTTTCTCTATGCCCACGTTGAAAGCTCTCCACCGGTCGGTATACAAATTAGATGCGATTGGTGTACTAGAGGAGGAGGTGATGCTCAGGCTCGCAACTTAATTAATGCAACTTGAACTCTCTCCATAAATCTTCTCACATCCTCCGCCGGATCCCAATCAAGCTGTTTCAGAGATATTGTTGATGGAGCCTTGGGGAACCAGGAGACAGAAACTTTGGAGATAAACACATCTGTCGCAACATGATCTTATTATTTCAGGGGCTAAATTTTCAGGGAAACTTCTAGACTGCATTCTTACGGATAGCGCTTGCCAAAAGTTGTCCTTGTTGAGTTCGTCTCGGTTAATATTGCATATTTTGAGTTAATAGGTTTCCAAAGACCATTCTGTCGGGGATATCGCTATATATCGTATCGGGTCTTAGATGAAGATGCAGATCACGAAGCTTCGGAAAGGTGTATTTTTTTTGAGTTAGTACGAAGTAGCCCATGAGAGACGGGCCATTCCAGTCCCAAGTTTCGGGTATCCTGGTAGTGATAGAGCGAATTTTGTTCGCATAAAATTGGGCGCGTTCGGATGTTGCAAATGATAAGAAAGCTTTCAAGCATTCAAATGTGTCCCATAAGGCGCTCGTAGCCTCACAGAACATGAGTTGGTTCACCATTGAACTCTGAATAGTGTTGCCTTATCCTTGATGGGATCGATGTTTCGAATGATTTCAGCAACGAGCTCGGGGATGCAAAATACATTTTGTGCTGCTATTATTGAGCGCTTGTCTGGTGATGACATGACCGGAACAGAGATCCTATGTGACTGTTAGGAGTAAGAAGGAAGAAGGATAAATGGTTAGTTATACGTCGGTGCTCCTGCAGTGGCGTTAAAACGAGTCGAAGGTGAATGCCCAAATCTTGTGTAGTAAGGTGGGAACGTGATAGGTACGAAGTGCCGAACGAAAGGTAGGAAGAAGAGATGCAGAAGCTGTGATACCTACTTAGTACATGTATCCTACCACTGGATCTTGGCATTCGACTATAATCCGAACGTACAGAATGACCGCTGCTACCCATTACCTCTTTCATACGTTCAACATCCCCGCATCCAGCCGAGAAAGTCCTACATCATCATATTGCTCGCGGAGCTTCATACAACAGTGCGTCAACACCAACTGACCAACTTTATCCACGCCACAATACCACCTATGCCAGCTATTCTGGTGATTCCACCACGGTGGAATTCAAAGGTTAGATATTTACTCTTATTTCATAATTACTAGCTCAAAATCAGGGCAATATCACTGAAAATTGATACTCTTTGTATACCGCATGATTTCGCTAAGTAATGAGGCGCAGAGCTAAACTTGTGGCATATCGACTGAGCGACGAGTCCTTGTGCGTGAGACACGGGCTCACGTAGTGGCTTGCGCACGTTAGTTTTGTGCCTTATTCACTAGTACTTGTAGCACATCAAACGCACTTCCATTCGAATCATCGATATCGCATATCCGAAAGAAGATAATCCAAACTCTTCATCGAATTTCCCAACTGGCACATTGGAAAATACCGAATAATTCTAAGAAACTATCAACTGGAGTTCTTGCAGAATTCGGCGTCCTTACATAGTATCATCCAAAGAACTACAGAGCCTTGCGGGACCACAAGTTCCTTTCGACCCTTCTATTTCGACCACTCACATAACTATTTATTATCAAGTAATCCACTACTAGGGAGATTAGCCTGTGTTCCGGTAGCTAAATTTTAACAACCCTCCTTCTCATTGTCGTCAAAATGGTACTTCTTGGAAACCGACTCCCCCCGGAGCTCTATTACATAGTTACTTCTTACCTCCCCTCTTCTTCTATCCTCCACCTTTGCCAAACTGACCGTCTCCACTACTACACCACCATCCAATTTCTCCATAGGCGCTCTACCCGTGGCATCCTCCTCTACGCAATCAAGCGCAACTCCGTGGATTACTTACTTCCACGCCTAACCCCCGAGATGCTCAGAGTCAACTTCAAGAGCGAGTACATCGTAGAAAGCATTGTATGCCGTTCACCATCAACACTATGTGTATGGTATGGGGCATGGGATGTTCTTGATCTGCTTTGCGCATCAGGGATGAGGCTGGGGTGGATGACGAAACATGTTATTCTTACGGAAATGTGGTGGGAACAGAAGTATGGGGTGGAGTTTTGTTGGACTGAGCCACATGAGGTTTGGAGAGTGTTAATGCTTTATGCAGGGCCTAAGATTGCAATGGCAGCGAGGACCGTTCTGGGTCTGTGAAGTTAGCTGGGTTTGCAATCTGTGAGGCTATTGGGATTCGGGGATCATGGATGGATGGGTAAGGAGTGAAAGTGCAACAATTCTAAACTAATTATTATCATCTCTTAAAAATTATGTTGGGATGTTCGAAATACTTTGAGGCTCATGTAGCAAGTCAAGTTGTGTCAAGCACGTTAACGTGTGATGAATTTGGTTTTATGGGATATGAATTACTGATAAGTAGCAGTCTGTGTAATCTTGTGAGAGTGCAACAACTCATATCCTACCATTGAGAATGGTAGACCTGCGTATGTCCACCAAAGGCTACATATCTTCTGTTTCTCGATCTAGGTCTTGCCCATCCCCCAGTTCAACTCCTCGAATAGATGCTTAATAGTTTCTATATGTTATAGGAAATCACACAACACGATATTTTTTAAATAAGATGTACTCCCGTGGCTCTGCAGACACCACAGCAAGAAATAGAAAACCATGGCTCGGGTCGTTGTGTTTGTTGTAATATGGAGAGAACCGTGTGTGCATAGATTAAGGTACAGAGTGTAGAGAGTGTGTGAAGGAAAAGACTCGAAATATTTAAAAGAGAGTTGTGTGCCTTATGTCCTACATCTTACAGTCAGCTTGTGTCAGGTCTGTTATTATAACTTATACACTTAGTTGTCTGCTCGAAGTATTTTCATTGGTTGGGTGAATTTGCTGTGTGACTTTGCAAGTTTTCATGTGGCATTGTTAGCATGTGATAATGGACTGAACAAACTACTCCAACAGTGAATATCCAGTATCAGATACACAGGAGCAGGTATACAGTCGCAGATATACTGTGATGGAATAACAATGGAGGTAGATGTACAGCGATAGATATACAGCAGCAGATACACAGCAGTGAATATACAGCAGTAAATATACAAGTTGGATGGATATATACAGATTCACTGATAACACCCATCCTATGATGGGTAGTGGCCAGCCTGACCAGACCCATATACAAGCAGACAATTTCCCAATGAAAACCACCCCAGAGCCCAAAAAACACAAAAATGGCCACAGAGAAAGATTAGCCAGGTGGAAACAAGGTTTGACAATGCAATCTAATAGAGAGCAATTATTACATCATTTCATGTCTAACAATCATCATTATTGAACCAATATTCGTGGAGTTGGCATGGACGGATGGTAGGAATATAGCGACACATATGGGTTGCCGGTTCGAATTTTGGGGGGTGGCGAAGCCTCCACCGGTGCTATAAACATATACATGTTCATGTGTCTTTTTCGCTTCTGATTGGTTAGAATTGATTACTTTACTGCAGCCCATTGCTGGAGTGTGGCTCTTATGACTGTCATTGGGCGGCAGCCACCTGTGGACAAACAGCAGTGGACACACATTGGCGGACACAGCTGTATGGCATGGTACAAGGCTCGGAAAGCTAACAGGTGGTCAGTTCATGAGTATTAGTCTGATGAAGACCACCTACCACGTACAAATAGAGCTCATCTTAGGGCGGCGAAGCTGCCTCCGGACCTTGTATATGTAATAGTGTTTCAAAAAGTACGTTGGCGTGAGAATCATGATGCTGAATGGTCTTCTTCATGGCATGCTGTCGGCGTCATTTCGAGTATACTAGTAGAGTTTGCAGGAGAAATAGAAGACCATGGTCCTCGATGAAGGCCGTTTGTGGTTCGGCAAGTTCGTAGAGGGGGAAAAATATACTCGTCGGATTTTCAAGTCTCCGGACACCTCATTATAAGCATCCTCGGCGACACATCAATTACATTGACAACTCGTCAAAGTCAAATGACCACCCAATCAAACCCAAGTTCCAGAAAAAATAACAGTTTTGAAACAATTATACACTCTGCCGCTCTAGAAGTAGATGCACAGTGATTTCAGGTAGCAGGATACTTGGCGACACTTTCAATGACTATACTCTACATCAAAATTACAATGACTATATATGAAACTTGAATGACTACCATATCAAAAACCGAGTGCTAAATCAAATATGAGCACTCTACCCATACGCTGGTGATTTCACGCCGCGGAGAAGCAAGATCTTAGTAAAGAGAACGGCCAAATGGATGTAATCGCATCATATCGAAGTCATCTAATCAATGACAAGGGTGTCCGGAGACTTCAAAATCCGACGAGTACAAACCGCCATTGTACGGTCGGCCGAGAACTGGACACAAGATACTACCCGAATGCCCACTCCTGTACTGGGCGTCAGACAAGTCTTCGTGATTTACACGATGAGATGACGCCATGTCAGGTGAAGATACGATGCAGGTTCGTTGATCAGTTGGTATGACGTAGACGCTATCCCTGCATTAAGTACTTAGTTAGAACGGTAACTCCTTGGAAAACTGACGTCACAGCTTGGTCACTTCGCGACGACAACACGTCTTCCCGTGACTAGTATGTCGAGTAGAATATTCGTATGGAATTTAACATAAAATCCTCATCTACTCCATGACCACAGTTATCTTCTCGCCATCTACTCTACTCTATTCTTTAAAGCACGAACACAAATTCAAAAACTTAAGGAATACCATATACATCGCATTTACCAACTTATCTTGGCTACTTCACAGCACAATGTACACCCAATTCCAATCCTCCGAAACTCACAAGGAAGACCACCGCGACCCTTCCCATGTACTCGGTTTGTCCCTCCCCTCTCCCACCCACTTCTCACCCTGCTCCACCATCCTCTTCCTAACCTCCCTTAGCCGGCCACAAAGCCAATCTCCACAACCCCAACACATCCACCGAATCCAAAGCGCACTCTCTTGCCGTTCTCTCGCAGCACGCTTCACCACCCGAACCATCCTCCGCGACATACACAATTACCACCGACCAGCCTCCGGTTACAGCGCACAACTCTCACTCCCAGCCGAAGGCGGAGGATATTGTTAACCCGGGACAGCCGGTGATTGTAGAAGGGAGTAGACCGGTGATTATTGAGGAGAAGAACTTGAAAAATGTCGTTAGTGGGTATAAGGCGGCGTTGAGTAATCCGAGGGTTAGTGAGGAGGCGAAGAAGAGGGCTGAAGAGGTGTTGGAGGAGCTTGGGGCGAAGTAGCGGGAAAGCGGGGTAAATGATAGGATGGGATTTGGTGATGGGGGTTTTACTGAAAGCGTTGTTCTGCTGTGATTTGGGTTCGCTGCTTCTGCTCATCTTGTGGGTATCACTTTCTGGAGTTACGTCGATTCAATGCATGAATGGTGGTTATGTGCATAGTATTGTAACTTGCCAACCATGGTCGAATTCTTGAATCGAAGTTTATGCTTCGTTATTTCCACTAAGTTCGTGTTCTTCAAGCTCTTGCTCAAAAGATCGACCCACTATGAACAATCTACCTATGCCCGCCCTATCTTCCACGATATCTATTTTGGTGAGCATAAATGGGCTTCGCTCGTAGTCAATGATGACGCAGTAGATTCCATTAGATCGTTAATGGATATTTAACTTTTAGCTTCGTTCAGCCAGCCAAATAACTTTGCCTCGAATACAAACCCACACCTGCCAATTGGAATCTGAGCAGGCTCGTACACCATAAGACAACAGATGTTTGACCCTCCCGCTGTCAAACTGGAGGACGAGAGCACACTTGGTGTTGGTGACAGGTGGTACGGATATGCCCTAGAATAAAGGTAAGTCCAGCATAAGTGTAGCTAGTATCATCAATTTACCGGTTCATATAGGTTATCTACCTCTAATGTAGACTTACAGTGCTCATCTACAGTATCTACCCAATAATACAGAGTAGATGCAGTATTTTTCGCTGTATTAACTAGCAGATGATATTGCGAGATCATTAGCCATCACTCATTTTCGATGTCATGATTTTGTTGCATGTATACTTAAAAGATCAGCCTCCGTAGGGCCTGCTACAGATATACTCAGATAGCCAGCCTTTGTAAGGCTTATGGATACGGGCTGACGATACAGGCTGATGAAGTGGACTGGTAATACAGTCCGACAAGGCTCAGCTGTATCTATAGATAGATGGAGCGTATGCACCTGCTCTATGGAAGTACTGTATATATATATGGCCTTTTGGCCTCATAGATAAGTCAATCAAGCATCTATTCGAACACATAAAGTAACAGGTTATGAGCCCGGTGGTTGCAATCATCTAAAAATATATTTTATCCCTATACTATACCCTTTACAGTTACTCTCAATACTATAATCATGTCATCTAAACACTATTTGCACCACTGAATCACCGTCACCCCAGCGATGATACGAAAACATCAAAACAAACAACCTTATTCGAACTCAACACCACCAAGAAGAAATCTCATGATATCTACCCCAACTTCTAACCTCCCGGACTACAACAGGACTCAATGGGGGAACGTCCCTCTGCTTACTCGTCTTAACTATGATGTGTGGGTAGAGACAATGATCCTCGTTCTTGAGTCCATGAAACCATACAATATTGTTACTGGAAAAGAACCCAAACCCCAGGCACTCGATATTGATTATGCCGATTGGAAGGCCTGAGAGGCCCAGGCAGCCACCTCCATACTACTCTCCTGCTCTCTGGACGTTAGAACTTACCTCAAGGGCGTGCGAAGCCCACAAATGATGTGGCACATTCTTCAAGAGTGTCTTGATAATACAACAATACTCATCGGCCGAACTACACTCCTCTGCAAATTCCACGCAACATGACCTCAAAAGGATCAACCACTCCAAGATTACATTAACAAGCTCCGTGATTTCCGCGATCAGCTAGCCAGATGAACCGAAGCCATCTCTGATGGTGAACTTCGCACACACATATATACCACTATGCCAGAATGTAAGGATGGGTACGGGCCGGTACAGCTTCATACTCCAGAGTAAGGGCAGATACGGTTGCACCCGAGAATAAGTGATATAGTCATATCATTATAAGGTAAGATAATCGCTGGAGTGCAATTGCACTCCCGCGAAGTGACGATATTCTTGGCGGTTACCCGGCCCTGGCCGTGTGCCATTTCATCATCCCCTTCTTTAGCTGCAGACCCCATGGGCTGCCATACCCGTACATGAGAAGAGAAAAAAAGTAAAAGTCCAGACTCGTACACCCGCGTATGGCCTCATAAATCCCGCAACCGATCGGTATCACTCAAGGGCAGCCTTTCGGTGGATTCGGCGCATGGGAAATTCCACCTCCAGTGGTAGGTGGTAAAACCCCATGCCGACGCCATTTATACCGGGCCGAGATCCAATAAGAGAAAAGAAGAGAAGAGCAGAGAAGGAAACCTCCAATTAGCCCGAAATCCTCCAGGTCTCCGAATCCAAGCCTACTGCTACAGCAGGCATTGTTCCAAGCCAGCCTTCGAGTGCATTCCCGAAGCTAACCTTCAGCTTTTCCATAACTCAGAGTCCAAGTTCACTTGCAGTCCTCCAGATCGAAGCCATTGCTCCCGGTAGTGCCGGCTTGGTGGAGCTTATTTAATTATTGGCTTCGGCCATCGATCGTTTGTATATGATTTCTTCGTTGAACACAGTTCAGTAACCACCGAGGGCAGTGACGTGTCTCTTGGGCCGATTGGATTCTGATTCATCTCGGAATAATCTCTGCAGCAGTCAATTGACTTCAATGGGTATACTCATCTCCATTCTGACAGGCCATGCTTCTGAGACTTCGAACTTCAGTTGCCCTTCGACTTTGCCCTTTGACCTTGCCAACCGAGTTTGGTTGCGGTGCAAACAAGTATGCTTCGGCATCAGGTGCAGCTCAGATCCAAGTACACCATCAAGTAAACATTGGAGCAAACTTTCGAGTAAACTTTCGAGTCCATGGTTCCGAATATCCAAATGGACTTCCTGTTTCTTTGAATCCGAGGTCGAACTTCCAAGCCCATGGCAGACCTCGTTGGTGATAGCCTCCGCGCTCGGCATTGGTTGTATGTCTCATTGATCGGCTCCCAATTGACTCGTATATCGGCATCTCAGATTTTCTTTGTCTTTGACTCATGGTTGCTATTCGGCTTCGAATCGAATGGTGGCTAGTTGATTTGTGCTGGCTTCGTCCTGGCTCTTGATTGCAGGCATCATATATCAACATACATTTGTACATACTCGTACAAATTGCGGTATCTAACTCGTCAGTTTGCCATAAAGGTCTTACTCACAATGTAGCTAAGTATGCTTCTGCTTTAGTTGCACCGCCATTACCAGTACACCATCGAATACAGTGCCTGGCCAGAGTGCAGCTCCGACTTCACTTCCATTCCGAGTACACATCCAAAAGCTCCTCCGAGTGCAGCATCTTGTGCACGTGATCCTCCAAGAGTGGGGTCTGCACCAAGAGCATCTCCAAGCAAACCTGGTGGGTTCAGAGATGGTATCATTCATTGATATATCTGATTCGTAAGCCTTTCGTACAAGGTCATAGTTACCATGTGATTCGATGCGATTGCGCTCTTGGCTCTGAGTCCAATTGCGGTAGCCTTCGTACACCATTAAGAAGTCCAGCCAATCTGCATACCGCTCAGTTTGATATCTTGATTGCTGATGTATCTGGCTTTCTGGTGGGTAGTACATACTGGGTGCAGTTGATCCCATTGTCATCGTCTGTTGCAGGCGATTGTCCATCCGATCTGTTCGGTGGTGCTTCCAGTTTGGTGATGAAGACCAGCATTGTAGCCAGTGACTTCTCAAACTCGCAGGTGCAATTGCTCTTGGTTTCATTGAGGTGCGGATTTCGTTTGCAGTAGCGGTGGATTCTCGGTTTCCGGAACGGTCATCCCCTTCTTTTTGAAGGTCGGCGCTCTGTCGACAACTTGTGAGTATGTCGGTGAGTACGGTGTCAAGTCTCGTGTCGATTTTCTTATCGATTCTCGTTGATTCTGACATTTTCGATAACCATCGTGACTCGAAACTTGCGAATCTGCATTCGATTGCAAGTCTCGCAACATTATTTATAAAGTAAGTGTTTCTTAAAGAAAAGGGTAGAGTTGAAACGTAACCTTGTATATCCATATCGGCGAGAAGACTCTTGTTATCCTTCTCCGAGTGTGTGCGATTGCACTCTGCACTCGTAAAGTCTGCATTTTGTGGCTCTTCTGTGGCTTGATGAGGGCCATCTGTCTTTGCAAGGTCATCGGTGGTTGCTCGTGTTCCGGGACGGCCATGATATCGAACATGATGTCGATTCTCTTATTGATTCTGTTATGAATTTTCGTTGATTCTAGCACTTTCGGTTACTATCATCACTCGATACTAGCGATTGCAATTCTCATTGCGTGTTATCCAAAGTGAGAGTTTTAAAAGAAGAGGGTAGAAGTTCAAACGAAACCAGGTATTGCCGTATAGGCAAGAAAACGCTTGTTATCCTTCTCTGAGTGTGTGCAATTGCACTCTGCACTCGCGAAATCTGAATTTTGTGGCCCAGCCATAACTCTCTTAGTTTCATAAAGCTTCGCTGACGTGCATAAGCGGTGGTTGTGTCAGGTTCGCCATCCGCATAGCAGTCGTATCTCGTCGTATAGATCAACTCAGGGTACGCATGGTCTCCATGTATGACTCAATGTCTTCTCAGACGTCCGTACGGGCTCATATTCATCAGTAAGGCACCGTACCTACTCCACAAGTGTTAGCTATGATAATGCAAAAGATGGAGTGGTAGATGTCGCGGAAACCAGGAGTAGCAGTACCACCGGCCCGACAGAATGGAGCCTGACCGTGGCGTGCGTCCTCCCGTCTTGACTCGGCGAGCCGGTAGCAGTCATTCAAGCCGCACATTGTTGGTAACTCTTCTGCCGCAACAACCGCCACTGCTCCTGCTCGTCGTCGTCCAGCTCCAGGGGCTTCTCTCACTATACTTCGGTGATGCCTTCCACAGAGCTCCCAGCAATCCGGTGTACCGTCCGCTCCGTGGGACAAATACCATGAGAACCGCACACTAGCATGTCATCATATGTGGTAACTCCAAAAAATTGAATATTCGGAGGAACCACTTGCCCCTTGCCACCTTTCTGCCTGCGAGGTCTTCTTCAAGTGCACATGATATTCTTCTCCTGGAGCACTCCAACTCGGTGTTCATAGAGATATTAATTGTATAACCGGGGGAGGAACCTCGGATTCCCGCGGCACCCCCGGTAGTCATCATCCACCTGTGAGAACTTCCCACTTCCATACGAACACACTCAATTGGTGCCGATAGGAATTCACCATTGGTTCGTCAACCTCTGGTAAGCCATTGGCCCAGGCACGTCGTAAGTCCACTGGGGCTTCTCTCACCACTCGCACGGTGATACCTTCCAGTCTTGTTTGAATGTGCAGGTGGTCATGTTAGGGTGCGGCTCTGCTGCATTAGTGCGGCTCTGCGGGTCACTCGCGTAGTTAGCTTTAGCGCGACTTCGGCTGCATCACCAATAACATTCACTTCTACACGTACGAAAGGGTCCATTTACCCACATTAGTAGCAACACTCGACTTCTGACGGCCTCATAAGCATCAGAAGCGATCGAACACAACGCACGATGGTTGATTCACCCGGTTTACCCTCGAACCAGTGGAATGCCGGCGGCTCGGAGGCTTCGCACGCGTCCTCCGACTTCGCGACAATTCCTGCTACACACGACGCACACGACGCACACGACGCGCAGGATGTCAGTTTTAAGGACAGAATCGACCAGGCCGAGTCAATTAGGTTTAGCAGCAAGTTCGCTACCTTGGCCACCGCGGGCTTCGAACCTGCAGAACTACGCACGGCAGAATACGTTACGGAACGAAAGAAGGTTATCGACGACGGCCCAGGGCACTTGTCTGACCAAGCCATCAACTGGATCAAGGCTACCGAGGACGTTCAGCTAGAGATCATCGATGCTGGCCTGTCGGAGAGTCTCGAACAAGCCGAAAAATTCTCCAAGATTTGCGAACTCAACGAAAGCTTAGCCGCTAAAGTCAAGGAGTTGGAGGCGGCTGAGCCTGTCCATGGCCCAAACAAGGAGTTAGCGGCAGCTCACCAAGAAATAGACGAGTTGGAAGAAGAGCTCCGGATCGAGAAGCGTCGCGCTGCCAAATTGGAGAGGCGGCTGGAGAAGTGCAAGTCGGAACCAGAGCACACCACCGACCACACCGCCGTCGCACAGCTCCGGCTAGAAAAAGATATGCTGCTACACCAAGTCAAAAGTCTCTCCTCCGAGAAAAGCGAGCTTCAATCCGAGTTGAGAGCGTTCGAGCGCGTCATTCAACGACTTACGACTAACCAAGTACATGCGACTCCGGTGCCTAATATTGCCTCCGAACCGACCTCAACCACATCCGGGATCCGTGGCTCTTCCGAACCGACCCCTGGCCCGTCAGGAAGCCGTGGCTTCTCGGTTAAGTCGTCTAACCTTCCGACGTATGATAGCAAACGAACCCTGGATGATGTCACCGCCTTCCTATTCGCTTTAGAACGACACTTTAAAAATGCAGCCCAGGCCATCGGATGGGTCGGCACAACGGGTTGGGGTGAGCAAGCAGTGCTACAGTTGAAAGGCGACGCAGCAATCTGGGCTATGCATCGTTTCCCAATTAGCACGCCCATCGAATGGTCAACCTTTTGCACGGAGCTGAAAGCTAAGTATATCCCGTCCAACGCCTTGGACTTGGTCAAACGCGAATGGGAGGAGCTGAGCCTGAAGAAAGGGAGAACGCGTCACAGAGTTTAACGAGCGTTTCCGTCGCCTCCGTTCAAAATTAGACCCGCACCAGCCAATGCCAGCCGAAATGTTAGCCGACGCTTATGGGTATAAAATCGAAAAAGGAAACCCGGGAGTTTATAAAGACTTAGTCCGGTATATTGGAATGCGCGATCGGACTCCAACCCTTGAGCAGCGCATGGAGCACCTTGCCGCGTTGGACACGTCTCTCAATAAGTCTCAACCTACAAGCGCCTCTAATGCGAACACGAATACAAAAGCTTCAGCTAGAAAAATGGAGTCCAAGAAAGGTGGTACAACGGGCACAACTGGCACGGCCAAAGACGACGGTCTAACCTGCTACAACTGCGGTCAAGCTGGTCATATCTCTCGCAATTGCCCGAACCGCGACTTGATGAAGAAGCTGCTCGAACAGGCCTTAGCCAACAAAGATGTCACGAAAGCTAAGTCTGGCCGCCCGCGCAAGGAAAAAAATAAGGGAGGTGCGCCGACCGGTCGGAAAGAGAGTGGACGGCTTGCCGAGGAGAAAGAGGTTAAGCGGGAGACGGATAGCGAGGCGGAAAGTGAGTTGGAGAGTCTATCAGATTCGGACTCCGAGGCGGGAAAAGTCAAAGGAGGTCAGTAGCTGCGGCTGTACCTCCCGTAAAAACACCATCATGTACGGTATCGTCAAAAAAGGGTGGCAAGCATGTGCCAAATAGTCAATTCAAATTTTTCACCCGTTACCACCACTTGAAAGTCAGTAAACTGGACGACGCAGTGGTCGATCTGCTAAGGTTTAATGGCAAAGTACGATACCAAACAGAGCGGGGATGGTGGAGCAGCAAGAAAGCAAGAGTTGTAAAGGACGATGGTGCGTCAGAGAACTACGTCGGTCGGAAGTTCCTTGATGAACTGAAACGTCAAGGAGCCGCCCTTAATACAAAAGATGCGGGATGGATGATTGTGGAGACCGCCAATGTCAATGCAGAGGACGGCATAGAGAAACGCCACGAGTCAAATTGAAACTACGACTTGGTTCGTCATACGTCTACGAGGCAGAATTTACGGTCTATGACGTCAAAGGCTTTGATATTGTGCTAGGCAAAAGATGGATGCGCGACATAAATCGCCGTTATCAAATCGACCATGACAGTAACGAGATGTGGATCGCCGATAACCTCTGGGAGGAAAGAGAGGATGGCCGAGTTCACTACCTACCGGGCTTACGCCCCTTGGACGTCGACGAAAGTATAGTGGAGCAGGCCAAATTCATGGGCATCCACATCATACGGAAGACGGAACTCCAAAAACGTATCGGCCCGCCTGTTGCAACGGGCCTTTTTGATCAACGTGCACCACCGCGGGGATGTGACACCAATCCCACGGACGGGCCACCAGGAGAGTTTCAAGAAATGTTGAGAGAATTCCAGGGCCTCTTTGGCGAGCCAACTTATGCAAATTCGCAGAAAGGAAGGCAGGCTGATTTCGAAATTAAAAACGGACCCAAATGGCAAAATACCGTTCCGCTCACCATATCGCATCTCTCCGCGCGAAGAAGAGGAGCTTCGGAGGCAGATAGACAAGGCAATTCGCTGCGGTTGGATTCAGCCTCTCGAAGCAATTTCGGCTCACCAGTATTATTCGTGCCAAATCTGACGGTACGTTGCGTATGTGCATCGATTATCGCGCAGTAAATGCCATAACCGTCAAGGACCGTTATCCTCTCCCACACATTGAAGATTTACTCAACTCCATGCATGGCTCCTGCTGGTTCACCAAATTGGACTTGGCAGCCGGTTATCATCAAATTCGCATCGCAGCAGCCGATAGACAAAAGACGGCCTTCACCACGAAATTTGGCTTATACGAGTGGCGAGTCCTTCCGTTTGGCCTGGCGAACGCACCGAGTCAGTTCATGCGCATGATGAACGGCATTCTAGAGCCAATGAAACGAAAGTTCATCGTCGAAACGAAAATACATCAGGCCAAACGTGCAAAATGGGCCTGGGCGCGTCAGAAAGTCGACTTCTGCAGCTTTGATATTCACAAGAACGGCATCCACGCCCAGGAACATAAAACCCGTGCGGTCATGGATTGGACCCTACCTGAAAACAGTAAGGACGTCAGAGGCTTCCTGGGCCTCACCAGTCACTATAGAAAATTCATCGAACACTACGCTCACATCGCCATACCGTTGGACGCCATTGCAACCCCTCCGAAAGGTAAAGAAGTCGTTGGGCGGCGACATGGAGAGCCGAGGAAGGTCATGCGCTCTCCATTCGCCTGGGACAATGAATGCCAGCATGCTTTCACACACTCAAGAAGGCACTCTGCAATGCCCCTGTCCTTGCTCTACCAGATCCCAAAGCAAAATATTGTCTGCACGTCGATGCTAGCCAATATGCGCTGGGCGCGGTGCTCTCCCAGGTACAAGACAAGGCAGAGAGGGTATTGGGTTATTTCAGCCGTAAATTACAGGATGCAGAGACGCAATACCCCGTGTATGACAGGGAACATTTGGGCATCCGAGACGTGATATTATACCGGAAGTTCAACCTACACAGGGCCAAGCAGCAATTTTTGGTACACACAGACCACGCGACCTTACGTTGGATCCTCACACAACTACACCTCATCATTCGTCAAATGGATATCCTGACGGTTTTCAAGAATTTTGACTGGGAAGTCAAGCACATCCCGGGTATCACGAATGAGTTTGTGGATGCGTTATCTCGCCGTCCGGATTTCCGACGGGATCGTTGTGATCTAATGGCACTTGAAGTTATGGCGGCCGGAGAATGGATTGATGATATCGAGGCGGTCATACTTCAGGACGAATGGTTCGGCCCTATCGCACATTTTTTGGCCAAACCGAATCAGCGCCCCCCACCGCCCACGGAATCGATAAAGGACCGCAAATTATCGGTGTCTCCACAACGGTTCCATTTGGATGAAACTGGACTACTGTGGTTACGTGATGACTTAGAAAAGAAAGAGGTGGAAAAGAACGCAACGGCAAGGAAGAAGAACGGAGAACAAGAAATAGAAACAAGGACAAAAGAAATGGAAGAAGAAGGAGAGGAAGAAAAAAATGTAAGGGCAAGGCAGAAGGATGGAGAAGAAATAAGGGCAAGGAAGAAGGGCGGAATAGAAGAAACAATGGCAAATGAGAAGGAGGAAGAAGGAGAGTCAGGGAGGAACGCTAAGCGGGGACGGCTATGTATTCCAACAACGATGAGGTGACAAATTCTCCAGGAGGCCCACTACATGCCAGTGGAGGGACACTTCGGCGCGGATCGATCATACTTGCGCATGAAAGAAAGAGATTGCTGGAAGGAAATATGGCGAGATACACAGCGATACATTGCGGGCTGCGATTTATGCCATCGAACCAACCACCGCAGTGGGAAACGCATGGGCCTCCTGTGACCACTTCCTATAGCTAAAGGCCGTTGGCAAAGAATCGGCATCGACTTTATCACTGACCTGCTGATCTCAGTAAATGGCCACGACTGCATTGTAACGTTTGTCGACCACATGACAAAGAGAGTACATTGGCGAGGCTGTAAGAAAACAATTGACGCGCCGGCCTTTGCGCACATATTCATTGATGACATTGTCCGCCTGCACTGAGTTCCACTGGAGGTTATATCGGACCGCGATGTACGCTTCACAGCAGACTACTGGAGACAGGTTGCAAGGATCCTGCAGACGAAGCTGCTCATGTCAACCGCATTCCATCCAGAAACAGATGGTCTCTCTGTGAACTCGAATAGAACGGTCGTACATTATTTGCGAGGCTTCGCGACTCATGATCAAGCCAATTGGGATGACTACCTTCCACTAGCCGAGTATGTTTATAATTCTTCCGTATACCATTCGACAAAGCACACGCCATTCGAACCCGACCTTGGTTATGAGCCGCCTTTGCCGCTAGACTCAATTGCAGACCTCCAATGGCCACAGACCAATGAATTGGCGAAAACCCTACAAGGCCGAGAATTCGTCGAACGATTACAGCGTATTTTGGGAGTCGCTAGGGATGCGCTCCGCGATGCCCAAGATGAACAGACGGCCGAAGCAAATAAATCACGACGCCCAATCGACCCGCCATCACCGCCGGTGCGAAGGTATTTCTAGATACAAAGGATTTGCCAATCACATATGCAAACGTTACCCAACACGCGCAAACTGGTACATCGTTACATTGGGCCATATGAGATCCTCCGAATACGCGGGAACGCCGTCCAATTAGATCTTCCAAACGACATGACAATCCATGATACTGTTAACGTCAGCAGGCTCAAGGTTGACCGCACGGACAATTCCAGAGTCGCTTGGCGTCCGCCGCCTCCACCGGTAGGGACAGCCGCGCTGGTACAAGGTATGTGGTCGAATCAATCCCAAATTACCGGGCAAGCTTTGATGGAACCAGTTGGGAATACGAAGTGAATGGGAAGGATGGAACGAGAAGGATAACACATGGGAGCCAGAGGAGAATATGGCAAAGCAAAAGAGACGGTGAACAGTGTTGGAAGGAATATACGGGCTGGCCAAAGGGGAAAGGAAAGCGAGATTGAAGAAGGCGTGAGATGCAAGTTTCATTTTGGTTTTTTGGAGGAAGCATATGTTTGTTTGTTTGTTTGTTTCTCAGTTGTGGCGGCGAGACGGGAACCTCCATTGTTTCATTTTGTTTGGCTGGTTGAGAGACGTCTCGGAGGGCATGTTTTGGTTGTTGATCAGGGGTTTTGTTTCTTCGAGAGGTTTCTCGAAGATGATTGGAGAAGTTCTGATGCAGGTGGTCATGTTCGGGTGCGGCTCTGCGGGTCACTCGGCGTAGTTAGCTTTAGTGCGACTTCGGCTGCATCACCAATAACATTCACTTCTACACGTACGAAAGAGTCTATTTACCCACAGCAGAGATTGATGACATTCTTACCGAATACCCATCGATGCTGCGACGAACCGCAGCGCTTGCACATATTACGCTTGGCCCATTCTTGCAGCAATGATTCCAGGATGCCTTTGAGGGCATCGCCTTTGTTTGTATTGACTGGCTTAGGACCCTACTTCTCGGTTTGACGTTTCTTTGAGTCAGAACCTTCCTCAATGTTCTTCTTTCCTTGATTCCCCTTGTCACCATCATCATCACGCTTCCTCTTATGATTCATTTTATTTTTGGGTTTGTGATCGTTGTGCCGGTGCTTTTCTTGGAGGCGTCTCTCATATGCGTGACCGACTTGTTTCAGCAGTAGATCATATTCTGCGTCATCGTTTGGTGTAATTTTCGAAAAGGATAATCGATCCTTGATTACTTCATTGAGACCGGTGTGTGGAGCCAGCCGCCATGTGATTCCTGATATGCAGACATGGTAGTTCAAGTCCTCCATCATTACGATGTAGTCTTGGATGTCTCCCTTGTACTGCAATGTCTTCATTTTTTCGAGCCATTCTGTTTCATCCTCCAGATCGATGAATCATTCTTCCATAGCACTGGTGAACGATGACCATGTGTCAACCTGAAAATGCTTCCTAAGCTGTTTTTCTCAATTGTTATACCAGCCCATTGCTTTCTCTCGAAGGATACTTCCCACGATGATCATTTCATGGTCATCATTGTTATAATCGTCCTTGAAGTATCTGTAATAGCGATCTACTCCTGTAATCCACTGGCGGTAGAACTCGTTCCTGTCCGTTGGGTCTCCTTTACACCTGAATGGATGTACAATTTTTTGCTTCTTGCTTGGATTGGGAGATCTTGGTGGCTGGGGTGGTATTCGTGGTGGTAGCGAAGGTGATTCGCTTTAATCCGTTCGGGCTGGTGGTGAATGTGGTGGGAGAACGTCGTCTCCACTATCAGCAGAGCTGGAGCTTCTCGAGCCGGAGCTAGAAGACTCGGAGTCCCTGGGGCGTCTCCTCCAACGCCTCCTGTGCTGTGGCTATTTCCATTTGGTTCTGGAGTCACAGCCTCTTCGATCCATATTCCAACGTCATTACTTACGGTGTATCGAAGTCGGAATCCCTGCTCATCAGGCTTGGTATCCCCTTCCATTGGTGTCAATATTGACCGAGCCAGTGAGCGTACTGATTTCTTTGTTCTCTTATCTGAGAGCTTCGTCTGCAAAGCTCTAGTGAATTCTTTGAATTTCCGCTCAAAGTGCTTCTTCATCTTGCACTCTGCCGCCTTCCTTTCCCTCTCTGCGTTGTCTGCCATTTTCTGTGCTTCCTTCTGTATCCTGTTTGCTTACTGACGAGACTTGGCATATAGCCTGCACATTTATTCGCCCTTTTCCTGGGCTTTTATCCGAACATCCGCCAGCTCCTGGCATTGCGTATGCACTTGGGGGCAACGCGTTCTTGGGCTCGTTCCCGATTATTGAGTAAAGTTGAAAGTGTTCCCCAGGCTTTTCCACAACGTAGGTTTTGCTCGCTGGGAGCTGACCGCAGCTCTTCATAGGCTTCGGTGGATTGGGCCTTCATCAGAAAATAGGCTGCTTGGACATTTGCCGCAAACACTTGGGACTGGATGACTATGTCCGAATTCTTCTCGAATCGAGCCCTTTCCATGTTTTCCACTCCTAGATAAAAGGCATCATATATCTCGTTTTGTCTAATGATGAGGCCTTCCTACCCTTTGGCCAATCCTGGGAGGGCTGTCTGTATTTCGTTTTTCACCCTTGCTTCCCGAATATGGGCGTCCATCCGTCCGAGCTCCCCATTGATTCCATCCAAAAGTTCAATAACCCAGTCCGGAATGTCTTTCCTTGTGATGGGCTGGTATTGTGTCACCTGCTTGTCCTTATTGCTGGACAGAATCAATGCATTTTCCCTTCTAATCAACGTGTAGGCATCCGTCATGCTGGTGTCTGACCCGACCATTATAGGACGATGAAATACTGCTCGACAGGTGTGGTGTGAAACAAGAGGAATAGAAATCCGGATTCATACTGCAGTTGAACCGACGCCTCGTAATCTGCGTGGGAGGTGTACGTAATACATGACCAACAATGCGGGCATAGGTAACGAAATAGGGGTGGTATTTCGTCCGAATTCATTCACCAATTCCGATGGTAAATGGCTGTGATGATGGTCAATAGGGCGGCTGCTGCTCTTCCAATTGTTGTGTGGATTCCTGCGCAGTTGTGCTCGCAATAACACACGTTCTGATCTTCGTAACCTACCTGCAAGCCTTTGTATCTGGTCCAATGATCAGCGAAGACTTGATTGTCGATACTTAGACCTCCTCCTTGTCTGGCCGCATCTGTCCAGAAGAGATTCCACAGATACGGCGTATCAGGTGCGTCCCAAAAGTAATCTTCGAGAAGATCATCTGTTTTGTTCAAGAGTGCTTTGATGCTATCGAAGAAGTTGAGAGGTTCTGGATCTGAAAGCTGCGATGGGATTTCAGCTGAATCGAAGAAGTTGACTTGACAGTGACAGTTGGAGTCGTATGGCATCCAGGTCGCTTGATGTATTGATGTGTGCAGAAAGAATACCTTTCTCGGAAGCGTTTCTTTGCTAACAATAGAATATAACACCGGGAGCTGCGCTCCAGGTTTACCGGG
This sequence comes from Trichophaea hybrida, assembly GCA_015178995.1. Taxonomy (NCBI): domain Eukaryota; kingdom Fungi; phylum Ascomycota; class Pezizomycetes; order Pezizales; family Pyronemataceae; genus Trichophaea; species Trichophaea hybrida. Next base: position 93,815 of record WHVE01000499.1, read on the forward strand.
TCGAAATAGTATCCGTACTTAATTCGGGACTTGCTTCGAAGGTATGTTAGGAGGTTCGCTCAGGATGTGATATCACTAAAAGATTCTGAACCAAAAGAATAGCTTTTCAATGCGAATATTGTTAAGGCTTGTTCTCCTCGTGAGAAGGTTGATGCCTTTCTACCCTCGAAGAACCCAAGGTCTTTATACCTTTGTCTTCGCTTTCTAACATATACTTCTATCTACGCTTTTCTCTAGAGCTCCAGCACAGTAACCACCTTCGAACCAGTGCCCGTTCCTTGGCAACTACTGCGGCCCCATCTCTCGATCCTCTATCGTCTCTGTCGTCATTTGATTATAACCAGACCACCGGTATCCTTCATGGCATCAAGCTCACGGGCTTGTGCCTCCCGACCAGTGGTATCCTGTTGATCTGATGACCTCCAGACGAATATGCCACTTTTGATAGAGGGCAGGTTCGCAATTCAGTGTCGGCACGTATTCTTAGGCCTTTGGCAGTTGTTGGCTTTTGGGTGGCGCTATTCAGTTGTTTGCCAGCTGTCCGTGTGTTGTCAGCTTCTTGGCCGATGCCATTCCGCTGTGTGCTGGCTGTCCGTTTGTTATCGGCGATTTGGAGAAGAAGCGACCGCCGCCATTCACTAGCTGTCGATGCTTATCGATGGTCTGGGTGTTCGTTTGCTACCCATCCGAAATGATTGACATTGGCATCCGAGATGAGTGATCGCCGATGACATCTAATCAGGGCAATTGCAGGTGATCGTACTTGACACTGCTGCGAACTTGATAGGTCTAATATAGACATACCCTATTGTGGGTTCACCATCGTGATGTACTTGGCAAGACAAATCACATGAGCATATTCATGAATCAATTGGAGTGGATGTGCAAAAGTTTGAAGGGCATGAGCACAGGAGAATGAGGATATACAATATGGATGGGAAATAATGATGGTAAGTTGTGATGGTGTTAATCGTGATAGTAATTGTGATGATGATCACAACAGTGAACATATAGGGTAGAGTGAGTAAAATAAGTGTTCAGGGGTATGAATGGTTGTCAGGGTGATGGCAATGGTCATGGTGATGGTGATGGTGATGGTGATGGTGAGGGTGAGGGGGATGGTGATGACGACAATGGTTCAAATACAGGGTAGAGCGAGTGACATATCGCTCCAGGGGTATGAGTGGTTGTCAGGGTGATGGTGATGGTGATGGTGATGGTGATAGTGATGGTGATGGTAACAACGGTGAAAATACAGGGTAAAGCTAGTAACATAAGGCTTCAGGAGTATGAATAGTATTAGCAACAGTTCCAACCCGGAGGCTCCGGATCGGGTTCGGGTCAGAACCAAACCGTTTTCAAATAGACGGTTCGGGTCGCCAGCAGAACCGAACCAGAAAGAACGGTTCGGGTTAACTCAACATTTTGGAACCGCCCAAATTCCCGGGTTATTAGACAGGTCCAAAAACGGGTACACACTATTGCACATACGACTTTTCACAATCTCAATTTAATCAACCAAGCGATCCATATTAATGATTTTGACCGTTATTCAACTTGTTTCAATCAAATTCAAAATATAACTACAAATTATTAAATATGTATCATAACCTGATAGGTTAACTTTGTAACAAGAAGAAAGATGGCCAAAACCGTATATACACTTGTGCTGTGATAAATTCCTATATGTTGTGTATGTGTCAATCACCACACATTTTACTATCAATCATGTATATTATCTATTATTGCCTACGTTTCGCGCATCTTATTTATATCTGCTCTAATCTTACTTTCAAATGAACTTAAATATGTTTGAATAATATCACAATGGGCCGAGCATTTTACGTTCCTTTAATATTGTATTTGAACTGCCTTTTCATCATATATGCATCGAATACAAAACATTTCTCAATAGTGACCAAGAAAATTACAAAATAAATGATACTATGTTCCATTACAAGAAACAGAAAACCAAAAGATATAAAATACAGATCACCTCTCTCGTCGCTTATTAACTTTTCCTTTTGTGTTTCCGGTGTATTGGCAGGCGTAGAGTCATAATAATGAGAGTTGCTGTGCGCTTCGACTTTCGAACTGGCTTGATAAAGCCTGTGATGTTAGGGGCGGCATGTACATATGGCTGTTCTGCCTCATCAATGACATCAGAATTATCACATATATTCATATCATCTTCATCATCAGCCTCTCCATCATTTTCATTATAGTTTGGACGTCCAAGTCACCGTTCCAATGGAGCCAATCATCAGTATCAGAAATGGATTTCGGAACTATCGTCATCACTTTCGCTTGGATGGCGGTTGATTCTACGTATTCGCTGGATATTGAGAACTTTGGTTTTGCCACCAGGGAGGTCGATCTGTGATAAGGACGGTGGAAGAGGGGATTTTTCAGTCATTTTGAAAGCTGCAACACCGTCATGTTTGAAGGCTGACCAGGATGATTTAACTATCTCTTCAGTGTCTGAAATATAACCCATGGCTGTCATTTGTTTGTTCTGGCGCGTGATGCCTTCTGAGTTGCGCGTAGGTTTTCACTGCCCTGCCACTCTCCAAAAAGCATGAACCTTGGCCATCCGGTGCAGCTTTCTTTCTCAGCCTCTTTCTTGATTTCAGAATCGTTATCAGATATTGATGAATCTATTGTGTAGTATCACCGGCCAAAAGACCATGATTATTTTTCTCGCAAACTGCCGAACAACCACTTTTTCTGAAGTTTTCACCTGTAGTTTTAGACTGCCTCCACCCAATCACATCTCGGCCAAGTGAAAAGCTGGCTTCCACTCAACCCGTATGGCATGATTGAAAGATGTCCCGCGCTATATTGGCTAGATCGGTATACTTTGTGTTAATTTTTCCTGCTGTTGCCACCAATCGGTTACATCGGGTATCCAGAAAGCCCTGCGAATCTCTGTAGGGTCGGAATGATAATCATTAAGGATTAATTTGTCCCCAATTTTTGGGTACTTCGGGTAGTGAATTCAAAGAGAGTAGTAGCCGTCAATAAGCGTGCTGTGCCATCGCTGCGCCTGGAGTGCATTCCGCCGTGTTTGCGGTGTAAAATACTCATCATCACTGGACAAATCATATGGATCATAAGTCGATTGACCTGGCCCAGACACAGTAATGGAGGAGAAAGGTCATGATTTGGTATATTTTGAGGTTTTCCGGTAGTTGTAAATTGCTTTTTGATGCAGTATTCATGCTCCACATATTTCGTAAATGCATCTTGTACTGGGCAGTGAAGGAGCCCTCGTCCTCAGGATTAACATCCATAGCCTTGTCCCACATCCTAAATGATCGCAACTTCCGAAATGGATCAAGGATATGTGCTGCAATGAGGAGCATGCCCGTCTCTGGTGTAACTTCAGAGTAATATTTGGACAGCTTTTGGCGTGCAAACTTCAAAGCAAAGTATAGATCTTCTTTCCACTGAGTTTTCTTCTTTGCCAAAGCACGCATGACACCATCTAGATGATGAATATGTCATTATATATTGTGATGACATGGTGTAGGTGACTGTACGCCGTTTCGACATCCAAAGTGCCAGTAAGAAATGGTCTCAGCACCTCCATTACGTATTTGACAATAATCCATTTGTCATCTGTTGTAATAAAGGCCGGTAATCAGTAATTGGTTTTTAAGCCACTCGTGTGTAAACTCTCGCAATCTGTATGCCCGCTCCAGTAATTCCAGAGTTGAATTCCACCGAGTTTTTACATCCATGGTAGGTAGTACTGCAATTCTAACTTTGATTTCTGGCAGTTGAGAAACTCATTGCGTCTTCCGGGAGTCAGAGTAATCAATACCGCAAGCATTCTCTGCTATATCAAGAGTCAGTCTTCAGAATGAAAGTGTATATAACATGCAGTAACTACCTTTTCAATAATTTTAGCTAATCCGGGCTTCATGGCTGCCACCTTTGAGATTCTTGCATTTCCTGCCTTCTGCAGCTTTTGGCTTTTGGTTAATGGCACTCTCATTTTCTCCAAATTGCTCGTCACATCATTGGCTTCCCATGACTTTGTTCGACCTTTGACCCCCAGATTACTATGAATGCTCCTAAACAAAGCTGAATGACATGCGCCATGCATGGTACATGGTTTCGTAATGCCGACCATTCAATTCCGAGGTTTCGAGCGTAGATTGTGTAGCTCCCGTGTCATTGAATAGTTGGATGAGGCGTTATCAGTGGTTATACAGAGCAATCGACGTCGGCAAGACTGAAACGTTCAAGTACCTCCTTCAAATGCTCGGCCAGTCGCACACCTGTGTGTTTGCCTTTAACCTATAGTTGTCTGTCAGCAGTAGAAAATATTAAACCAAGAGGCACAAACCTCATCAAATGCAAGCTGTACTTCACGAAGGCACCAGTTAAGATCAATATAATAACCAATGACCGACACAATCGCCAATTTATTGGTAGACGTCCACCCATCTAACGCTACACTGACTTTATTTTTTGTCGGCAACTGCTTTTTGATTGCATCAATTGTGAGGAGTATTCTCTTCGGCAAATATTACTAAAGTACTGGCTGAGGGAAGAATCAATCGTATCGTAAAGCATTGAACGTCCGTCGTAACTCAGGTTCGTTATAGCGTTCACAGATGTGAGCAGAAACAAATCCTAGCATCAAATAGCAGTTCCAAGTTTCTTGGTTGAATTCAAAGTTTTAAAGTCATTATCTGCCAGTTTTGGACGTTCAATCTGTTAAAATTGTCAGTATGGTCTAGGATTTTAATCAGCCTGTTTTGATGGGAACTACTTGCCACCATAACACCCTGACTGCCTTTCTTCTTCAGTACAGCTAAAGCTTGCTCATCACCAGCCGTACCCGTCAATAATGTGACGTCTGATTCAGTTAACTCATTCAGCTCTGCTTTGTGTGTCTTTGATTTGAGGTGTTTTGCCGATAGTACTTGTTCCATTCTCCGATGGATGTACCAGAACTGTGTGACAAACGATACAAATGACGCAGCAGCGTTTTCGGTTTTTGGCAATGTTTGTAGAATCGCCATGCTGCTGCATGCCGGGAGCCGCTCCACACAATGTAGTTTTTGTTTCAACATTCATGAGGTCCACCATTTATCAAACACCATTTGCAATATTTCATGGTCAAATCTCGTATAAAGACACGTTCATCCTTAGAGGAGTACATTACTTCGAGTGAGGATGTATCAATGGACTTTGCAGCAGCCATTGAAGAAGTGTTTGAAGGAATATAAAAGCAGAATGAGAAAGACTTCGAACTGCACTGCTGTCAAAAATATTGATATGTATATGGATTTCTTGATGTCTTATATACCTGCTTCCACAGACTGTTCTTGAAAAAATGATGGAAAGTATGTCAGTAAAAATTGATTTGTCGATAAAGGCAGTCAAAACTACAATAACTAGTGCAGTCAAAACAATCCAACATACTGAGATGTTGTGTGAACGAAAATCGTTGACGCTCCGTTGACGCTCACTTTTACTCCTGCAGCCGACGTGTCTTATCACAATTGCACTGTATTTGATTGTAAGACTGGCTTTCATGCATATTTGACAAAATATACCTCGCGATACAGATAACTCGATTTAATTTTCAATTCAGAAGTACTGGGATAAATTGCATACCACTGATTTGTCGATAAAGGCAGTCAAAACTACAATAAAACTAGTGCAGTTAAAACAATCCCACGCACTAGAGATGTTGTGTGAACGAATCGTTGATGCTCCTTGATGCTCACTGTTACTCCTGCAGCCAACGTGTCATATCGCACAATTGCACTGTATTTGATTGTAAAAGCTGGCTGCTATGCATATTGACAAGAATATATCTCGCGATACAAATAAATCGTGATTTAATTCTTTCAATTCAGTGGCTACTGGGATGAATCGTTCACAGCTGATTTGTCGATAATGTCGGTCAATACTCTGATAACACTAATTCAATGTATCTTGCTCCCTCCTGTGCCCAATATTGTGTTGAACAAAAATCGTTGACGCTCCGTTGACGCTCACTTTTTGTCCTGCAACCTGCGTTCCAGCCTACGTGTTTTGTTGCACGATTATAATTTATTTGATTGTATAAGTTGCTTTCCTGCTTATTTGACAAAAATACCCTCGCAATACGGAAAATCGTGATTTAATTCTTCCATTCAGA